>PVKE010010616.1:16471-42148 GCA_004027555.1 Craseonycteris thonglongyai | reverse complement strand
TCAGGAAACGTCAACATCAGTTTTCTAGTTGCTCTGGACAAAAGCCTTAGTGACATAGAGCTCCCCATGGCTTTCAAGGCCATGAGCTGTACCCACATCCCCTCCTCCAAGCCCTCGCTGAGCTCTCCTTTCACCCTCCTGCTCGTGCTGTTCCTTTCCCAAGGCCCTTGTGTGCTCGGCCTGAAGTTCTTTTCGCCCTGGTTATCCACCCACACGGCTTGCCTCTGAGCAAATCAGAGATAACGCCACTGACTATCTTACGGGAGACACAAGGCTCGTTTCCTCCCTGAAATCCCCCCATGCTTACTTTCTCTTCCTAGCCCTTCTTACCACCTATTGTGCTTCTTACCGGTCAAAGTAGATGTCCTCACTAGAAGGGAAGTGTGTGCAGGCAGAGAGTTTGAACCTTTGCTGTTCTCATCCCTTAACACTTACAGTAGTGCCTGGTACAAAGGCAGCAGGCAGTCTGTTTAAGAATGAATTCCTAAGGAGCCAGTTATTCAGAAGTGCAGTGAATGGCTGTCTCGCCGAGCTGCTCACCGTGTCATAGGAGTGGGCACTCCTGAGCACGGGGCGGCTTGCTGGGCTGAGAGTAGATATCTAGGTTAACGGAACCAAAGACTGTGACTCTGTGAAATTGTGCTTCCTGAGGTCGTCAACACCAAACCCAGGGCTTGCTGTCAGTTAGTATCCTGACGGATGAAGTTTCCTCTCCCCTCCCTCCGCTTAGGAGGCCACGCGGGCTGGCTGCTCTGACCACCATGAGGACCCCTTTGCTGGCTTCTTTTCCTCCTGCTGCTCCTTTAAATGCTGGAGTTACACAACACTGTTTTTGACCTTCTTTTCTAATACTCTTGAAACTCTTGTTAATCATTATCTTCAGATGATATCAAGAGTATAAAAAAGATGAGCAAAAATGCTAGAAGGACTATTTTTAAAAAGCAAAATACGTTTTGCTTTCCATCTAAATGAAGTTTTGAGTCAGAACCCGTTTTGTGTCTGTTGTGGGTAAAACTCCCTAACTTCTCTGAGCTTTGGTTCTACATTTATACACTGGGAATCATAATGTCTTACATACGTTATCTTCCTGTATGAAGTTAGAAGGATGTCTGTGTGAAAGGTTTTGTAAAATATAACTTGATCTATGAACATCGAGTCTACCACAACAATTCATAAAAAGGGGTCACTAAACCATTGCCTATCAGGAATAATAATTGCCACGGGGAGCTGCCTTTTCATTTCGGACTCTTACAGGGAGGAGGTTGCATGGGTAGGCTCAGGATAGCCTTTGAGGATCTATGCCAAGACCCAATCAAATCAGTAACACACTGTAATTGACCATGGGCCTAGGGATAAATTGGTAAATAATCTAAAAATAAGCAACTGACCAAATTGAGCTAAAATGATTCTTTTGCCCAAAACAGCCAAGACTTTATCTCATTCCTAGAAGTGAATAATCCTTGAATCTTCACTGACCCCATTCACACTCACCCTGCCTGTTGGCTGATGGTAGCTGGAATCTGGCTGAATCATCCTCCCCAGTGAAGGGGGCTCATTTGGGGTATCAGGCAAGCACGTCCGCACATTCCTATATAAGAGAGGGGGAGTTTCAACATAGTCCAGGCTGAGCTTTCCCTTTAGATGTGGATCAGATAAAGAGCACACTTTAGTTTAATTGGGTGGGTTTTTGTTGTCGCTGTTTTTTGCTTTGTTTTTTCCCCATGACATAAAAGTGTGCACTTGGGGAGGTGGGGGGAGGGGGGGGTGAGAATCTTACCTGCTTTATGGTTGGTTCCATGAGAAGCCCAGCTATTTATTAAAAGTAGAAAATATTTTAAGCTGTCCAGCTGAGATTTTAACAGCCTTGTCTAACTGTTTACCTACAGACCTCCCTAACCAGAGCATTTGTAAGGGGTGACTTTTTAACAGAATCTGCAATCAACTCTTTTCCAAAAAGCCTGTTAAAAATTACACATTTGGAATTTTGTCCCAGCCTGACTCAGCTGCTGAATTCCCTTTTGAAGTTTCCTGTGGGGGGTGGAAGAGAGAGAAACAGCCTTATGCCATTTAATCCAGAACATGTTTTTTAAAATCTGGTGTCATATTTGGGTACTTGCTGAAGGGAAGATGACCAACTGTCTCAGTTTCCTGTGAATGAGGACTTTCTCAAGACACAGCCTGAGTTGATCATCCATGCAAGGAAATCCTAGTCCAAATCACTCACAAGACAGGTGCAGAAATTGAAGCCCAGCAAGATGAAAGGATTTGCCTCAGGATCACGGAAGTATTTAACATTCACTGCATTGCTGGTATGGGGACCCAGATTTCCTAAGTCCTAACTCAGAGCTCCACTGACCCATTGTCCTTGCCCGTGACAGTGAGAGATGAGGTCAACCATGAGGAAGAATTTCAGTTTGATTACTGTCTCATGAAAATTTGACTACTTTATTTCATTCACATGTGAGCAAAGAAGAATGATACGGTAATCCAAGTACATTCTAATAAGTGATCGCGGGGATGCAAGTGCTCTAAAACAACATAAAATAATGACCACTTCCATATTTATGTTTCTAGCAGCATTATTCATAATAGCTAAAACATAAAAGCAACTCATGTGTCCATGGACAGATAAATGGATAAGCAAAATATGGTATGTATATGCAATGGAGTATTATTCAGCCTTAAAAAGGAAGGAAAGTCTAGCATCTGCTACAACATGGATGAATCTTAATGACATTATGCTAACTAGATAAAACCGTTCACAAAAAGACAAATACTGTGATTCCACTTATCTGAGGTGCTCTATAAGTGGATACTTACAGGTCTATAATAGAAATACTCATAGAATATTTGACTACCCTAAGTCATTAAAATCATAGATAAAGTAGAATGGTGGTTGTGGGGAGGAAGGGTCTAGGGAGGGGCAGACAGACAGTGTTTAATGGGCAGAGAGCTTCAGTTTTTTGCAAGGTATGAAAAGTTCTAGAACTGGATAGTGGTAATGACTATAAAACAGTATGGATGTACGTAATGCCACCGACCTGTACATTTAAAAATGGCTAAGATAGTACTTTTTTTAAAAATATTTTTATTTATTTATTTATTTTTGACAGACACAGAGAGAGAGAGAGAGAGAGAGAGAGAGAGAGAGAGAGAGAGAGATTGAGAGAGAGAGAGAGAGAGATACAGAGAGAGAACTGAACTGGGGGAGCTCTACACAGGCTGGGGCCGGGACTCGATCCTCGGTCCCCGGCACTGCAAAGTCAGTGCTCAACCCACTGAGCCATCCCGGCTTCCCCATACATTTTAAATTATGTATATTTTACCACCATTTTTAACGACAGCACATATTATGGTTCATCTATTCCACTGGTGCAGTGGTTCTGTTGAGGAGGTCTGCGAAGTGTTTCGCAGCCATTTAATAGTAGCTTTGAGATGCTTTGTTAAATCAAAGCACATTCTTTAGATAAGGAGTTGGGTTTGCTTTGATATCTAATGACCTTCCCGATAGGGAGGGCATAGAATTTCCAGATGTATAACACCCCCAATACTTAGCAGGAGCCCACAACCTGACACACAGTAAGTGCTCCATAAACATTCTTCAAATAAATAAATAACAGCACAGCCTAACAGCTATTTTGAACATTTATTCCGAGGTGAGTTAACATTCAAAGTGATGGCGCTTAAACTGCAGGACCTCTCACTTTAACAAGCCCTTCTAGGGAGCCTGGGAAGGGCCTGAGCAATGTAGTCACTGTCACATATCTATATAAAACCTGCACAAATAATATATGCCATCTTTTTTATTGAAAACAGGCCCCAAAGTGGTATAACCTTTAGGTCCCACAAAATCTGGATACACGACTGTACTTCTTACCTTTGTAAAGACACTGCTGGTTTCTTTCCACGGTTACCTCATGTAGTCCTCACAACAACCTTATCAGGCGGCTGCTATTGTCATTTCCACTGCGCAGATGAGGAAACTGGGTAACGTGACCACAGTTACTCAACTAGGGAGGGAGGTACCAAGATTTGTACCCTGGCTTTTGAGGCCAACTCTACGATTCTGCTGAGCATTAAGAGGCCAAACATGAGTCTAGCTCATAGTGAATTGGGTGTGTGCTTGGTATTATAGAACTATAATTTCGCCCGATGCAACTGCAACAACAACAGGGATGATGGCTGGTTGTTTAAATGGCTGGAAAAAATGTTTATTATACAGTCTCTTCTGATCCCCGCCTCCATTGAATATTCTTGTTTAGTAGATGGAAGGAAATTTGGAAAAGGGGAAAGTGAAGAGGCCAAGGCTGAAGGCATGTAGCCCTACATTAGTGGAGATTCCTGTCACCCTCTGCCCAACGTGCGTTTTCCTTTCTTTTTGAGGGATGTGCAGAGCTGCTTGGCCTCTGCGTGAGTTCCATTTGGCTTTCTATTATTTGTATCTGCTCTGTCCCCCTGGGCTCCTGCTCAGAGGCCCTATTTCTAGTCGGAAAGCTCTACAAGTCAGAAGGCAGAAAGAAATCTTTCCTGTGAACATCCTCTGGGCCACTCCCGGAAAAGGTAACCAGCAACCCCAGCTTCCTGTTTTTATTCAGATTCTTGGAGCAAATCATACAATTTTCTATTTCTCTATGAGTTCTTAGGGTCCATGGGAGAACAGAATTGAAAATGTCACCGGACTGGAAACGGCCTGCTATTGCAGACACAGCTCTGTCAGACTCAGATATCTCTGGGTTAGAAATGTCATTCATGCCCCTGGCTTCCAGCAAGATGCTGGGCCTGGTACTGGCCTGGTAATTAGGAAACATTGCCGACTGGACTGACTTCCACCTACACAGAGAAAACACCCCCCCCCCACAAGTTTTCTGTCCCTATATCCCTTTTTCTGACTGCAGAGCAATTATCACCCAGGCGCCAAACTTAGGGCTGCTCTGCTGGTCTGTCTCTTTCTTCTGATCCCAAATACAGGGGACCCTTGAACAACGCAGGTTTCAACTACGTAGGTTCACACAAAATTTTTTTTCAATAAATACTGTAAGTGTATTTTCTCTTCCTTATGATTTTTAAGGGGTTAATATCCAGAACAATGTATTGTTAAATTTATTGGTGTGACATTGGTTAGAAAAAATTACATAGGTTCCAGGTCTACAATTCAATAGTACTTCATCTATGTGTTACATTATGTGCTCACCACCCAGAGTCAGTTCTCTTTCCATCACCAGAGATTTGGATCCTCCTCCCTCCTCCCCCACTCTCCTCCCCCTTACCCTCAGGTAACCACTAAATTATTGACTGGGTCCATGAGTTTTTATTTCTTTGTTGCTATCAATTTTATATTCCACATATGAGTGAAGTCATATGGTTCTTAGTTTTTTCTGTCTGGCTTGCTTCACTTAGCATGATGATCTCAAGGCCCATCCATGTCGTCACAAATGGGAATATTTCATCTTCTCTTACAGCTGAGTAGTATTCCACGTGTAAATGTAGCACAGCTTCTTTATCCAGTCATCTATCAAAGAGCACTTTGGTTGTTTTCCTTATGACTTATTTTATTTTATTATTATTTTTTTTTATAGACAGAGAGAGACAGAGTGAAGGGGGAGGGCCCAGAGCAGTCTCCATAGCTGTGTGTCATCAGTTTTTCGGCATGGTTTTGTTCCACACAGGTGGGCGGGTCCTGCACAGGGCAGGAACCAGGCAGAGGGTCTCCTGCATTGAAAGCATGCCCCCTTGAGCCAGGGGCTGAACCGGGATCAAGAACTAAACTGGTGGCCTCCCACATGGGAAGCACACCCCAGTTTAGCATATGGGTCTGCATGGGCTGGGGCCAGGATTCGATCCTCAGTCCCCAGGGCTATAAAGCGAGCACTCAACCCGCTAAGCCATCTCAGGTTCCCCTCTTAGGATTTTTTAAAATAACATTTTCTCATCTCTAGCTTACTTTATTTATAAGAACATAGTATGTAAGACATATGATACACAGATTATGTGGTAATTGACTGTTTATGTTAAGGGTAAGGCTTCCAGTCAACAGTAGGCTATTAGCAGTTTGGGGGGAGTGAAAGTTACACACGGATTTTTGACTGCATTGGGGTCAGCGCCCTTAAACCCTCACGTTGTTCAAGGCACAACTGTAATCATCAAGCACCATGGGTTTGCTTCCTGGTCATGCCCAAACTCATTCTCCGTTTTCCATTTTCTTTGCTGACACTTTGTTCCAGTCTTTCCCTTCTAGGATCTGGGATGTTATAATTGTTTCTGGATTGGGTCCTCTGTCTTTAGAGTCACTCCCTTACAGGGGTGAATTTATCGGTTAGTAATAAATCCTAAACTCCAGAATGCCTTGTTTGCCTAAACAGATCTGTTTCAAGAGGTTGTACCTAATTTTGTTTTTGTGACTTGATATTCCTTTCCTTAAAGAAGACTTCTAAAACTCCATAAACTTCAGAACTATCAGAACAGGATCTTCTCCGCCCCCATCTATTTTGCACTCAGCTGGCAGATTAATCTTTTTGATTTTTTAAAAACTATTTATTTTATTGTTTGAGACGGTATGAGAGAGAGAGACAGAGAGAGAGAGAGAGACAGAGAGACAGAGACAGAGAGAAGGGGAGGGCCCATATCACACTCCGTAGTTGTACATCATTAGTTTCTGACATAGTGTCATTCCACACGGGTGGATGTGGGGCCATGTGGGGTGGAACCTAACCAGGGGCCTTGCACATGGGAGGCGAGAACCTTCGATGCCAGCCCAGCTGTTACCAGTTGCGCTGCAGTTTAGCATGTGGGTTTGCATGGGCTGGGGCTGGGATTCACTCCCCAGACCTCACAGTTGTAAGGTAAGCACTCAACCTGCTGAGCTATCCCAGCATCCCTCTATTTGATTTTTTAATAGATTTTCAGTTTTAGAGTATTTTAGGTTCACAGAAAAATTGAGTGGAAAGTATAGCGTCCCTATATACACCCTATCCTTAGACAGGCACACATTTCCCCACTATAGAGACCCCACACCACAGGGGTACTTTTGTTACAACTGATGAACCTACAGTGGCACCTCAGTATCTTTCAAAGTCCATAGTTTACATTTGTGAAGGTTAATTTTTTAAAAGAGATTTATTTTATTGTTTGAGAAAAGGTGTGAGAGAGAGAGAGAGAAGGGGGGAGGGCCCAGAGCAGTCTCCGTAGTTGTACATCATTAGTTGTGACATGGTTTCACTACATACAGGTGGCTGTCGGGGCCTCACAGGGCAGGAACCAAACCAGGGGCCTCTGGCATAGGAGGTGAGAACCTTCACTGCCATCCCAGTGGTTTCCACTTGTGCCCCAAATCAGCACATGGGTTTGCACGGGCCGGGGCTGGGATTAGATCTCCAGACCTCTCTGTGGCAAGGCAAGCACTCAACCTGTTGAGCTATCCCGGCATCCCTAAAGTTAATCTTTTTAAAATAATATTTCTTCATGTTATTCTTCCACTTTAAAACTGCCCATTAAAATGCTGCCCTTTTCTCTAACGTCTGTCTCCTTATGGCTCTCCTTAGCCTGCCCCAATTTTACTCTGCAATTTTTTTCTAATGCACAATCACCTATACACACACAGGGAGACTTTTAGTCCACAGTAGGCTAGGAGTAGATTTGGAGGAGGGACAGTTACACATGCATTTTTGACTGCATTGGGGTCAGCGCCCTTAAACCCTCACATTGTTCAAGGCACAACTGTAATCATCAAGCACCATGGGTGCTTGTTCACATCATCTCCAAACAGACGATGGTTAAATTCAACTCAACAAAGACAGACTGAGACTTAATGTAAGATGTTCTACTGTGGCCAGTCTGACCGTCAAAGCCCCATCCAGTTTACCCCAGTCTGTCAATGATCCCTCCTGTCCATCCTGCTTATTGCAGTCCTCAGAGCCGTAGTTCTAGTTTGGGGGATTTCATGGACCAGTAAGATTTTTCAAAATAATAATAAAGTCCAGTATAAGATTGTCAACTTTTTATTTTGCCAAAACAAAGACTTAAAAAAAAAAAAAGAAGAAGAAGCCACCATCACACTTATTTTATTAAAGAAAAGACTTCTACCACTCAAAGACTATAAAAGGGGGGAGGCCGGCCGTGATAGCTTCACAGGTTGAGCACTTGTCTTGTACCCAAGAATCCAGGGATCAAATCCCGGCCCCGGCCCATGAAAACCCACACCCTGAACTGCAGCACAACTGGTAACCACAGGGATGGCAGTGCAGGTTCTCGCCTCCCATTTCTGTTCCAACTCCATGCGGCCCCGCATCCACCTGTGTGGAATGAAACTACGTCACAACTAATGATGTACAACTATGGAAACTGCTCAGGGCCCTCCCCATTTCTCTCTCCTTCTCTCCTTCTCTCTCTCTCTCACCTATTCTCAAAACAATAAATATATATTTTAAGTATAAAAGGCATAATCTCAGAATAATAGTCAAGTTTTTCAATGTAGTAATCAGCTTTACAAAAACTCACCACATTTTTCTTTCCTGTGTAACTGTCTGAGGTAGTGAAAAAACTACTCAGACTGGCACTTGGGAGCGTTTCTGTAATACTTCTGGTCTCTACCACCTCTGTAGCTCTTACTCACAAGCCGCCTTGGGCTACACTTTGTGGTGCTGATGCTTTATTTAACTTGTGCACATGTGTCATTTCCTTAACTAGGAGGTAAGCGTGTAAAGCACCAATTTAAGAACTGCACCTAGAACATGTTCAATAAATATTTATCAACTGACTGGATCAACATAGAGTAGGCTTTCTAAGCCTGTGTAACCAATAAAATCTGTGCTTAATGGAGTATGAGCACCTACCCTGAGGTAATTTCTTTCAATAGACTTATTTAAAAAGAGTTAACCTGTACAAATTGCTTTGCTTTTGAGTGAAACCTGAAAAAAAAAATCTGATATGAAAAGTAAACAGTTTCTTCCTCCAAGCAGAAGCAAGCCCCAGCAAAGAGAATCAAGACACAAATACACCTTTTGTAGCCTGTCGTTTCATTGATCCCAGTTATTTTGGGCTTTGTTGGTAGGCACGCACACAGTCTATGTGCTTCTGGCTTGGCCTGACTTGATAGGGAGGTTGGCTTTCCTCCTGTGCCCCTCACCCATATGCCTAAAGCCTCCATCAGACCCAGATTGTTTCTTTCTCTACCTGGGTAATTTAAAAAGGAAAAGGGGGGAAGCCGGGATGGCTCAGTGGGTTAAGCACTCGCTTTGCAGCCCCAGGGACCAAGGATCAAATCCCAGCCTCAACCCGTGCGGACCCATATGCTGAACTGGGGAGTGCCCCCAGTTCAGTTCTCACTGGGGTAAGACCTCAGTCCAGTCTCTGCCCTACGCAGCCCCGAGCCCACCTGTAGAATGAAACCATGTGGAAAAACCAATGATGTGCAACTATGGAGACTGTTCTGGGCCCTCCCCCTTCTCTCTGTCTCTGTATCTCTCTCTCTCTCTCTGTCAAAAACAATAA
This sequence comes from Craseonycteris thonglongyai, assembly GCA_004027555.1. Taxonomy (NCBI): domain Eukaryota; kingdom Metazoa; phylum Chordata; class Mammalia; order Chiroptera; family Craseonycteridae; genus Craseonycteris; species Craseonycteris thonglongyai. Next base: position 32,662 of record PVKE010010616.1, on the reverse strand, counting down.
AAATAAATCTTTAAAAAGGAAAAGGGAAAAAAGCTTACCATCTTCCAAGCCAAGTTTCGGTTTTAGATCCAGGAAGTGAGAGCCATGTAAAAAGTGTCTTTCAGATTCTTTTCACTCAGCATCCAGAATTATCTTTCAAAATATAAATGAGATAACCATTTCTGATGAAAATGTTCACTGCCTTTCAATTTAATTCCATTCAACAGTGATTGATCGAGCACCTGTTACTTGACAGGTCTAGACATTGGGGATATGTCAGTAAAAAAATCGGACACAAATTCCTGCCTTTCTGAAGCTTATGGGAGGGGCAAATAGAAGACAAACAAGAAATATAATAAATAAATAATGTATTATACCATGTTAGAAGGTGATGGATGCAAAGGAAACTAATTGGAGCAAGCGGGCTATTACAATTTGGATGGAATGTCAGGAGAGGTCTAATCGAAAAGGTGGCTAGAACAAAGACTTAGAGAAGGCGAAGGGTTTGGGCCACCTGTCTTTCTGGGGTCTCTGGGAGAAGAGGAAATGAAATGCCTTCCCATAGGATGACCTCCCCTGGTTTCTCATCACCTCATCTTCTTCCTCACTGCTCTCCAGCCACCCTGGCCATTCATTCCCACCTCAGGGCTTCACACAAACTATTCCATCAGCTCAGCCTTCTCCTTCTCCAACCCTGGACCAGCTCCTCAGCCCCCAGGTCTCAATCTAAACGCCACTTCCTCAGGTGGGCTTGCTTTGCCCCTCAACCCACTGTAACGTAGGTGCCCTCCCACAGTCATTCTTATAGCCCTCCTTTCTGATAACAAATACTGTGTGAGCAAAATAATCTACCAAAAAGAGCTAAAAAGGAGTGAAGGTGTTGAGAACAGGGATTCTGGCTTGTTCATTTATTCCCAGTGCCAGGCACATTGTTGGATGTATTTGATAGACTTTCTTTTCAGAAGGAAGCCTCATTATCATATAGATATAAGTATATATTGTTATTTTAGTAGATCAAGTTACGGTTTGCTGAATTTTAAGCATAATAATAGTAATTAAACAAGATTTTAAGATGGAGTATGAAACATGAAATTGTGTTACGGGGAATGAATTTCCTCCCTGCTTCACTGTTTCAGCAGAATAACCCTTCCTTCTGGATGCAGGAGGCCTTGGCCCAGATGGTCGCTTTCAAGACCATCTCTCACCCAGGGAAGAGCGCACCTTCCTACCTTCTTGTGAGTCTTGCGTTTCTCAGCAGGAGAGTCCTACCCAACCAAGAGTTTTGCTTCCTCGTCTTCCTCAAGTCTCAGATCAACATGTCCTGCAATTTTTCTCTGTGCCACAAATTAATTTAAAATAGCTTTGGCTGTATATAAAATTCTCAATTACTTGGGATAATTAAAATATCCTTAATTGCCTCCCCCACCCCCACCCACCCATAATTATTCACACTTTGGGGGATATTTCCCAGAGTATGTTCTTATTGATGTTTGCCCAGAAATACCATAAGAATGACAAATGTGTCAATTTAACCCCTGCATCACTTCAAAATGCATCGTTGGTGACTTGTAACGACTACGCAATATAAATGAAACCGAAGAAATGCATCACAGCAAAAGAAAGCGACAGTAATAAAAACATGACACAGAAATTCTAGCCCTAGGGATTCAAGGGGAGGGACCACAAACGTGGCTCTGAGCAATGAAGAAACCAGACTTGTCATGGGATTCGTCATGTTTTGTAGAGTACATACCAGGGACTCGGAAAATCTGAGACCTGAAAGATGTTTCTCCCATGTAGCCTCAGAAGAGGCACTGCGGTCGTGAATAACCTTTAAAGCACGTGAGTATCCAAAAGCTGTTTCTAACAGTGTCCCTTACGGAGCCTTAATTAGGACCTACCTGCACAGTCAAGTGCTCAAACACTTAGTTCTCTGAGGCAGCAAATGATGTAGGTCAAATATGAAGTTCTTTGCTTCTAAGTTTAAAATATCTAAAGGAAACAGCAGACGACATTCTCTCATAATTCTTTGCTCCAATCAAGCTTCGATAAGAATCAAGCATCAGAGAAATCAAGGATACATTGCATGGTGAGGACCTAACACGCTGAAACTCTGTATTTCTGATTAGATGCAGGTCTACACCTAAGAGCTTGGCATCTCATGGTGAAAATGAAGGTTCTTAACTTAACCAGGCCAGGTACCGGCATAGACCCACTTCTGTAAAGAGGCCGGCTAAGACATACCCATGGGCAAGAGCCATATTTCCTTCAAAAACCAGTTCCCATTAGCTCTTAACACAAACAACAAAGTGACAGTCAAAGCCTCATGGAGCGTGGCCACTGTGTGACATAAATAATGACCCTCCCACAGACTACCCTACATTCCACAGTTAAAAATATAAATTCAACTTTCTACTATCCTGTTTTGGTTTATTCATCTTGTATCACCCCACCCATCAGTAGATAGTTGGGAATCGACTGTTAAAAAACAAAACCAACTGGCAGAGAAAAAGTCATTTTGGATTAATGATTGGGCCCTAGGCTGCTGGCTGAGTGTTTAATTGGCTCCTACCCAAACCAGTCCTATGTAGGCCATAGGTCAGCCCCTATAGCTCCCCCCCACCCCCCGCCTGTTTTTTAGAAAATATGTACACTTGGTAAGCTGTCAAAGTGAGTTGTACTTAAGGTATGTGTTATTCAGAGGAAGAAAATATTTTTAGCACTACTTGAAGTCTTTATTCCTGACAACACACTAAGAATTCAACACAGTAATTTTATTGTTTTAGCTGTTGCTTTTGCCATTACTCATGCAACACGACTGGAAAAAAACAAAACAAAAACTAATGATGATTTTTTTTCCCCCTGCAATGTTTTGTGTGTGAGAATTTTTCTTTCTTTTTTTTTTTTAACTTTTGGTTTGGGATGAATGCGCCTAACGATCTACCATCTGGTGTCCAAATATTTTTACAGACATGAATCCAAATACCACAAAATCATTGCCACAGGTCAGGTTAGGTGGGTCTTTTTCTCAAGCAGACTTTTTATTAAATGTGATTATTCCCCAACTATGAGAATCGCAGCCAGGAACCTGAAGATTGAGCCTTGAGAAGAAAACTTGCTGTGTTGACCAATAGAAAAAAAAAAAAAAGAAAGAAAGAAAAAGAAAAAAAGATGGAACAGAGAACTCCCCCTGGAGCGAATTTCAAGAGAAAAAAACCCACGAACTTTGATTTTTGTTATCATACTCCGCAGTATACGAACTGAATCAAAGTGAAGACTTGGGCTGCATTCTTGCTGTAATCGTCACTGGTGGAAGGAGATAAGGTGCGAGTAAACTCTGGGAGTCAAATTGCAGCCCTGTCAGGTGTAATCAGAACCGTGGTCTTAAAACAAAGGCTCCACTCCACCTCCACAGTCAGAAGACGGGTCACTGCCCCATCCCCCAGGCCCGAAGAGCAAATCTGCTTGAGCAAAAGAAAACAAAACAATAGCAAGTCTGAGTGGGGTTTCCCACCTCTTCACAGTAGGGTTCATCTCTTTACATTTAATATTGGAGTTCCCGGTCCTCCAATGTTATAAGGGCCAGAGATTTTTGAAGAACATGGGTTGTCGTTTTAAAAAATTAAGATTCTGCTCTTAACCCTACCTGAAGAAACTTCGTGAGTCTGTGCCTTACGTTGGAGTGCCCAGGTCAACACCATGTTGTGAACACACAAGGGTAGAAAGAACTTTTTTTTTTTCTTCCCTGAAAGAAAAGAGTACATTGGCTCAGAATGTCACCCACATTTTTAAAGCCTGGGGAAAATTTTGCTCCTCTCCCTAAAGGTGCCCCACAGAAAAATGAGAATTTGTATTGCTGGATTCCCTCACAAAGTGAAAAAATCAGGGCAAAGAGAACCAAAAGAGAACAGATCCGTGCCGCTTCCAGCTTTGCTAGTGAAACTTATTGAGACGCCCGTTAAAATAACCACAGACCTCAGCGTGTCCATAACTCATCATTGGTAAGACTGTCCTAGAAGGACTGGGTTTGGAAGGACAGGGAGAGATGACACTCCCATTTCAGAAATTGGCAAACTAAGGTGCAGTGGAAACAGTCGTCCAGCCAGGGCCACTGAAAGTCAGTGGTGAGCTGAAGATAGGTCAGCAAGAGTGAAGGAAGTGTAGACATTGGTGATAAGGCAAAGACTAGAGGAAATTAAAACTCTGCAGTGTGTGGGAAAAGGACAATTAGCCGAGACTGAGGAGCAGGAAGGAATACAGAATGAATTATAATCGGAGGAAGCAAGCCAGAAACAAAAGAGAAGGGCTGCTGGGTGGGGCCGGGAGAGGAGTCAGAGAAGTGACTTAGGAATGCTGGCTTTCCTTCGGGTCCCATCAGGGCCTGATTGTTTGGCGGCTGCGGCTCATAATTTAACTCCTTCATACCTCAGAGTGTCAAACTTCAAGGCAGCTTTCTTTATTCATGCAGATCTCTCAGAGTTATGTGAATATTATGAAGCCCAGTTAAGAAGGGTTTCATGATTGGTTTAGAAAAACCTGGCCTCCACCCCCTGACCCCAAGGCAAAAGTTTAAGCTTGGATCAGTAGGTAAAATATTTCCATTTGGGGAACCTGGGATGGCTCAGCCGGTTAAGCGCTCGCTTTGCAGCCCCGGAGCCCGTGGATCGAATCCCAGCCCCCGTGGATCGAATCCCAGCCCCCGTGGATCGAATCCCAGCCCTGGCTCATGTGGACCCATATGCTGAACTGGGGTGTGCCCCCAGTTCAGTTCTTGCTGGGGCCCATGAGGGAGGCTCCTGGCCCAGTTCCTGCCCTGCACAGCCCTGTGCCCACCTGTGGAGTGAAACTATATGGAAAATTAATGCTGTCAACTGTGGAGACTGCTCTGGGCCCTCCCCCTTCTCTGTCTCTGTCATAAAACAATAAAAATAAATCTTTAAAATATTTCCATTGAAACCATAAGAAACACCTACAGCACAAGTATCAATTAGCAAGTGTAGATAGTTTAAGACTAAGAAGAAAATATTTGTGAAAATCAAATCTTTTCTTAAAACACATAAAGGTGTTTAAAAGTTGTTTCTATGACTATCAAAATTACCGAAGGGGATGAAATGTTCGAGTAGTAGGAGGTGATAGAAAAAAGGGCAGTTGCTGTAAAATAAAAATTTGCTTATTCTTTCAATCAATCTGTTTATCACACATGATTATTGGCACAAGAGAAAAATATTTACTGTGAGCCCAAAATAAAAAGGTTGTTGAGTCATTCCTAAACATCGATTGGCAGAAAACTAAGAGGAAGCTGAACTTGAATCAGCCAAGATGTTAAATTGTGGAAGGTGGGGGGAGGGGGTGCAAGCAGAAGGATGAACCCCAGCAGCGGCAGCAAGAGTTATTGAAAAGAAGGGTGAGAGTTGATTGTAAAGTAGATGAGGATGCTAAATAGGATTACAAGAAGCAGATACTATTACAAAGGGCTGATTGAGGAAGCCAAGTGGATAATAAGGCAAATTAAGGATTCTTAGAAATCCTGTGTCCGGGAAATAAATTAACTGCTCAAACTAAAAATGAATAAGGGTGTTCAAAAGTTACCAGGGGAAAAAAAAAATGCTCTTGTGTATGTTGGGGAAGCCCAGCGGGTTAAGGGTTCAGCATGCTAAGCGCTCACTTTGCAGCCCCCTCTCAGCCAGTGTGGACCTATATGCTGAACTGGGGTGTGCTTTCCATTCAGGAGGCTCCCAGTTCGGTTCTTGCCTACCCCCACTCGCCACACACCCCTTGTTCAACCCCTGGCTTCTTGAGGGGGCGTGCCTTCCACCCAGTTCCCGCCCTGCACGGCCCTCACACACCTGTGTGGACCAAAACTATGTCAAACAATTGATGATGTACAACTCTATGGAGACTGCTCTGGGACCTCCCCTGCTTTCTCTCTCTGTCAAAAAAACAATAAAATAAATCTTCAAAAAAAAAAATCATTGTTTGAGAGAAGGTGAGAGAGAGACAGACCGACAGAGAGAAGGGGGAGGGCCCAGAGCAGTCTCCATAGTTGTCCATCATTAGTTGTAACATAGTTTCATTCCATGCAGGTGGATGTGAGGCCGCTGGGGTTGGGAACAGAACTAGGAGCAGTTCCCATATGGGTTTGCAAGGGCAGGGCCAGGACTTGATCCTGGACCTCACAGTTGCAAGGCAAATGCTCAACCTATTGAGCAATTCTGGTATCCCCAAGATTAAAAAAACAATCAAACAAACAAAAAACAATACTAGGAGGGTATAAAAGTGAACTGAGAAAATCTAAAGTAGACAGTGACGAAAGGCTGGTTTTAGGAAAAGCTACAGCAATAAAAGTTTCTTAAATACCTGAAAGTGATGTGGGTGAGAGGGAACATTCCAGAACTTGAAAAATTGAACTGGGTTTTATTTTGATTTATTTTAACTTAGCCTTTTGGTCTTGCTCTCCTGAGGCCAATAAAATGTATCAGAAATGGAAGTAGTGTCAGAAGAGTGATAAATTAAGGGCAATTAGGAATATGCCTCCAATAAATTAAGATGATTCACTCAAGAAGATACTCCTCAGTGGGAAGAAAAACCTGCGGAGATTAATACAGCCTTAATGCAGTGTTTGGATGGCTCCTTGGAAAGACAGATACTTGGGGGAAATCAGAGCCAAGTAAATCTAGCATACTTCTACATGTGGACCAGGAAGAAAGCCAAAATTTGCTAGCCTTTCCCTTATAACTCAGGAGCAATTGAGAAACTTAAAAGTTTGGATAAAGCATCAGGGTTCTTATGAAGAAATTACCAAATGCCTGAATATATATGAATTGCCAAATGCCTAAGTACTATATATGAATTCAGAAAATAAAACAATCTTTTAAGAAAAGTTACCTTAATTAAAATTCTTGTAGTGGTATTTGGACATTTACATTTCTAGAGAAGGCAGGTAAATGAACAATTATTGGCACCATCAACATAATCTCTAAAATGTTATTTGTTAACTCACACGCTAGAATAGAGTCTGGTCAGGAAGGGTTTTAAGAGTAGATTAAACTTTGCTTGAAATCCTGCTTCAAGATTCTAACGCTCTTAAGGAGCTGACTTTGTTGTAGACGCAAAGGTTCCCACCAGCTTAGCCATCCCATGATAGGAAAGCATGTGCATTGTACAGTGTATGTATGAGTAAGAGAATCTCCATCTCAGATTCACCGAAAAAGAGAAGACATCACCGGGAAGGTGCATGTGAAGAGAGGTGATGGAGCACCGGGCTTTCTTGGCAGACAGGCAGGTAAGACAAGGCATTCTGGACCTACGAAGAGCCTCTGAAAAGGCCCAGAGCCGAGTGGGACCTCTGACTGGGGCGGCCCGCGCAGGGCTTGGAAAGAACGAAAGCTTTGTAAGGAGCGATGGGAGGGCTTAGGTGCTCTAGCAGGGGGCTCTAGAGCCAGGCAAGCAGCCCCACATTGTGTACCTCATCTCAAAAATGGGATTTTAAAGAACTTACCTTAAGGATCGTCCTAAAAGTCAAGTGAGATAAACCATGGACAATGAAGTTCCCAATGTTAAGTTGCCTCGTATAAGAAAAGTATTGAGTGTTGAAGACTGGCAGCCAAATCAGAAGAGAGCAAAGGAAGAGAAAGAGGAGCTAAGAGAAGGGAAGCGAGGCAGAGATGCTGGCAGGAACCCCCACGAGGACAGATAGCACGTAGTGAAGCATGACCGAGTGAGTTTCAAGCACAGGAGCCACCAAGATCTGATTTTACATGCTTGGATGTTCTTTGCTGTAATTTGACGTAACTCCCACCATTCTTTCCTATATTTTAGAAGCTCAATAAAATCAACTGGCTCTTTAAGGCAGTGGGGACAGCCGTGGGACAGGCCATAGAGATTTTTTTCAGGAGAACCTGATCGAGTGGAGACATGTCAGCCTCCAGTTGTGGCACTTTGGGGACCCGTGGCACTGTTCATACCAAGGCCACTGTCTCCCTGGGATGCCCCAGCCAGTGAACGCCGCAGGGAACTACAACGGGGCCATTCTTGTCCAGTTCGAGACTCCTCCACCGGTGGCCTTTGCTCTAGGCTTTCTCAGAGCTGAACTGTGGCCCGAGGCTCTTCCTGCCAATCCTCCTTCCTTCCCTTTCTCTCTCCACAGGTATCAGCCCTCCATCTTGCTCGAATGCTTCCCCACCTCCTCCTGCTCTTCCCCTCTCTCTTCTTACTTCACAAGCATCTTCCTCAAGAAATCTCTTGCGTTCCTAATTCTGGCTTGGTGATTGAATCTCAGAGGACTCAGCCTGATACAGCGGACGCTGTCCTCGGGGACCCGATACAGCGGGATGCTCTCCTTGGGGACCCGATACAGTGGGATGTCCTTCTTGGGAACCAGGTGTGGGGAAGGGCAGGAGTCGGAGCAGCTTGCATGGTGGGGTGACGTGGTGTGGAGAATGGGCAGCCCATACAGGAGATGAGGCACTGAGGGCAGTTGGAGAATTTGGCAGAAGCAAGAAGCAGGTCATTCTTGTCCGTAGAAGAACCCTCCAGGACTCTCTGGAGAGATGCTGGGTCTCCCATTCCATTTTAATCTTAGAGAATAGGCTAACCTCCTCAGCAGGAGGACTTTGCCGGACACCCAGGTGTGATGTGGTGTGAGCTTTGTGAAGGCAGACCTGCAGCCCGGGGGCAGTGGAGGGTGGTAAGAAGGGCTTCGAGAGCCTGTCACTGTCCCCACAACATCGGCCACAGGGCTTGCAAGGAGGAAGCTAGAGAGACTGGTTGAATGAATGAAACCTCTAAGTGAGCACAGATTTCCTGATCGGGATGAACTGCACTAAGGATAACCAATGGCCTGGTACATGATGTCACCAAATCGTAGTTAGTCATTGTTAAGAAATCTGAAAGGGGAAAGGGTGATGAACTAGGAATTGAACAATAGCAGTGTGGTGTTCCAAACGAAACCAGGAAGAACTGCTTTGTTAACTCAAAGAACACAGCACTGTCACTTTTACCCTGTCGAGTCCGTGCTTGGCTCTGCCAGGGGGTCCGGATCTCTCTGGGTGAGGGCCACCTCTGCTTCGCTCAGCCTGATGGTGCACCAACCCCGGGACTCGCTCTGAGTAGAGGCGGGCGGTGAGCAGAGCTGGCCTTATGGGCCATGCTGAGTGCTCTCCCTGCACGTTACCACGCTCTGTTCAGAGCTAAGAAGGCCCACTAACGGGGCTTTTCCCAAGCGGAGCAAGTCTGCTCTATGTTCTGATGGACATTTTAACCACCCCACAGACACCCCATTCCCCTAAAGTGCCAGGTAGATGCTACCAACTCATGACAGTTATTTGATAAGATGTTCAGCTTGATTCTAGAATGGATTATAAAGGCAGTTCCGACATGCTGCCGTATGATGAGTAATCGGAGAACTACAGTGTTTCGTTGAGACCCTGCGTGGCCACAGGATATGTAGGGATCACCATATAAAAGGGGAGAACCCATACACGTTTACGACTCATGGTCTTAGCTCTGAGCTGCCTTTCTGGACCCTTCCCTCCTCGCCTTTCTCCTCTATTCCTGACCCTCTGAGCTAACCAAGTTCCTGTTTAATGTCCTTCTGTTCCCTGGTCTACCCTTGGACTTGATGTTCACCCCATTTCCCCTGTGATATGACCTTCGTTTCTTCCGTCAAAGACGCTGGTGCTTCCCTCTGCAGGGTGGCGGCAAGCCAGTGCAGGTCAGCAGCCCTCCTAGGTAGACTGGGACCCTCCTATTGAGGCTCTGCTCCTGGTGCTGTCGTGCTCGTGGGCGGGGTGCTGGAACTGCACACAGGGAAGGCACGAGCTGACAGAACCTCCACGTAGTTAGAACAGGCGTTTTCCTTACCCTCTCGGGTCCCAAAGGACAGCAGGAGGAATAGCGAGCGGGGCATTCAAGGGACAAGGTGCAGCTCAGAGGGAAAACACGCGCAGCTCACAACTGAAACCAAAAGGTCATTGACAGCATCGGTCCGAGCAGCCACAGCTGTCACTTCCCCGTGACTGAGAGGGGCTCAAGCAAAAGCAGAAACACCGGCAAGTTGAGTCTTGCATGCTATGGAGCATGTCACTTGGGGTCTACAGGCTCGGCCAGGGCCCAGGTTCTCAGACTCTAAACTTTCATGATTCTTTGCACTAAAAATACAGAAGTAGGGGAAGCCGGGATGGCTCAGTGGGTTAAGTGCTCACTTTGCAGCGCCGGGGACCGAGGATCGAATCCCAGCCCCGGCCCGTGCGGAACCATATGCTGAGCTGGGAGCTCCCCCAGTTCAGTTCTCTCTCTGTCTCTGTCTCGGTATCTCTCGCTCTCTCTGTCAAAAATAAATAAATAAAATAAAATAAATAAATAAATAAATAAAATAAAAACACTAACACTGACAAAAGCTGATGAGCTTAAAAAAAAAGTCACAAAAATACAAAAGTTGGGGTGCCAGGATAGCTCAGTTATTGAGTGCTTTCCTCTCAATCGTGAGGTCAGGGTTTGAGTCCTGTCCCTGAGCCTGTGCAACCCTCATATGCTGAACTGCTGTGCAAATGGTAAGCACCGGGGTGGCGTGGTGGCGAAGGTTCTCGTCCCCACTTGGGAGGCCCCCAGTTTGATTCCTGCCCCATGTGGCCCCACATCCACCTGTGTGGAATGAAACCATGTCACAGCTAATGACGTACAACAATGGAGATGCTCTGGGCCCTCCTCCCTTCTCTCTCATAAACTTCTCCCCAAAACAATAATATATATACCGTATTTTCCGGCGTATAAGACGACCGGGCCTATAAGACGACCCCCTAATTTTACAGTTAAAACATAGGTTTAGGCCTATATTCGCTGTATAAGACTACCCCCCACTTCCGAGGCTGTAGTCTTATACAGCGAATATAGGCCTAAACCTATGTTTTAACTGTAAAATTAGGGGGTCATCTTATACGCCCGGTCATCTTATACGCCGGAAAATACGGTGTGTATATATATATATATGAAGAAAGTCAGGGGCTTGACTAGAAGTAACAATGTGAAGTGAGAACCACTGGAGGGTCACTCACATGGTTTCCTTCCAAGAAGGAAACTGAACATTCAGATGAGAAGTAGGAGAGTGTGAATCTAGGTTGGGCGAGGAACCACGTCCTCAGAAGAGGCCTGGAGGATTGTGTTCTGTGCCAAATGGAGCAGCATAGACCTAAAGAATGTCTGCAGTTTTCACCTTCCCACACAGCTACTCTATAATAATTAGTTTACTGTTTTTTTTCCACAAGCTATTACTTTAATTATCTTAATTAGATTGTTCATGCACTAGAGTTGTTTATAAGCACTTTTCTTTTTATAGCACATCAATAAACAGTAGAGGGAAGCTACTACTTTGGAAGAAGTGATGGCATTTTTACCAGGTAGACGGTGGCCCAGAGCATGGAGGTCGCCTCTTCTACTTTAAACTAGAGACCATGCAGCGTCCTGGGACCTCCTCAGAGAGGATGGGAGTCCCCTCCCCTGGGCAGAGCCGAAGTCACATTTATATCTTCTGTGCTCATAGCGCTTTCAGCCAAAGCAAGAAAGAGCAAACAACCTGTTTTCCATATATTCCTCCCACAACAACCACCACAGAGTAAATACTAAAGGTTCCGGATGGCTGGTTGTCAGCTTTTATTAAAATTCCACATACTTAGCATTTCTTAGCTATCTGTTTGAACTCCTGGCTCCGCCCCTTAGCAGTTGTGTGACCTTGAAAAAAAAAAAAACTTCTCAAATTCTCCGTTTGCCTCTCTGTCAAATGAAGGTAAAGGGTTCAGTTCTTTATTAGCCTCCTGTGGGCACCCAGACTGGGTGGCACAGAGCTGTCACCCAACCATGATCTCCTTCTCCCACCCTCTGGCCTTCTTTTCTCAAGAAACCCTCCTTCCTCTTTTACTCTACCCTTCTCAGCCATTTTGACAGGACAACATTGGGATTCTTTGGTTCCAGACTTCAGGGATGTTTCTTATTTCATCATTGTTCTTAAGCCATCATTTGGCACCAAGGACAGAAAGCAAATAGGTTGAGGCTATTTCTAAGGAATTAATTACACTTCAAATAGGTCTATGAAACATCGGAGGGGCCTTAAGTCCCTTTTTCCGTGGCTGTTATATCATACTCTTAAACATAATGCACGTGGGGATGCCAGGACAGCTCAACAGGTTGAGTGTTTGCCTTGAAATTGTGAAGTCCGGGGTTCGATTCCCAGCCCCGGCCTGTGCAGCCCCCATATGCTCAACTGTAATCCTGGCAGCAAAGGCCCTCACCTCCCATGCGGGAGGCCCCTGGTTGGGTTCCTGCCCCCTATGGCCCCACATCCACCTGTGTGGGATGAAACCATGTCAGAACTAACGATGTGCAACTATGGAGACTGCTCTGGGCCCTCCCCCTTCTCTCTCCCCTTCTCTCAAAACAATTAAAATAAGTCTTAACAAGAAAAGGGATACACACGTGAGGTTCTGCCTATGTGTCCCTCAGGGCCTGCCCAGCCTTTGGGAACGTGTGTTGCAGGTGGGGGCGACTCCAGGGCCTCTGCCCAGGTTCTCAGAGGACTAGCCCTCCAGGAAGAAGACACGGCCAGAGTCGTGTTTTGCTAGCGCAAGGCCCTGCATGTCTGTCTACAATTATATTTTGAGCTTTTCTTTGAACTTAGTCCAGGACTCTGGAAAGCGCTGCTGCTATGCTTCCAATCGGCTCCCCATTTGCTCAGGTGGACACTAGTCATGGTAAAGAAACCAGACAGAAGTGTGAACAGAGCAACTCCTTCTTTACAGCAATGCATCAAAACAGGACACGGGGGCTCTTTAGGACAGATCCCACACAGTGGGGCTGCTAACTCACCAGTGATTATGATTGAAAAACTTTAATAGATTCCTAGGAACAAAGTTTCCATCGCGATTTTTCCTATGACTGCGATCTAGAACAGAGAAAAAGATTTGTTCTACGTTGAATTGAAATGTTTGCATTCGACTCACGTGCTGTATTTTCCCAATTAAATACGATAAGCATGTTATTTTCACTCTAACGAATGCCAACGGAAGCACTGGCCACTCGGGCTTTCAAAAGGAATCTTTGGGCACCATCTTTTGACTCCTTTCGGTAGCATTTAAATAAAACCAAAAGCAGCCGCTTGTTTTCATAAGGAGTCTTCTGGCGCCCTCATGTGGCCAATCGCGAGCCCGGGTAAACCAGCAGCCCGGATAAGGCCTGGTCCCGGGCTTGGCTCTCCTGCTGTCAGAACTGCTAGCGATTCCCGGAAGAATTACCGTGTAGCCCAAGGCAATTTGAGGTGTCATATAAGAAATATCGATAAAGCCTCATTTTCACCTCAAAGTTGGAAATGGTGACCATTATTTCGATGAGGGAAATAGGCAACAGAGAGGCTCAAAATTCCCCTTGGTTGAGAAACTCTGAGAACACTCTGGAATCATTGAGATAAAACGGAAAAAAATATAAGAAGCATTATAGCTGGGGTATAACTTTAATTTTCCCAAATTGTCCTGAGACAGGAGAAGAACGGAAACTGAAAAAAATGCCATTGGCCTGGTCGCAAGATCAGTGCCCTGAAAAAATGCCACAAATCTATCACATTTATATCCCCTGTGGCCTGAGAATGCACCACCCCCTTACACCGATTCCTACAAGTGCAAAGTACAATTGCATCATAAAACGTCAATGTTATGTTTCCAGAAAATCTGGAAAAGCCTTACTCTCATGACTGCCCGACATACAGGTTCTCTGCAGGTTCTGGCTTTCAGCTTCATCCAGTACTTCCTCTGTTTTTCTCTGCCCACTTCTTGAGCTATTCTCAGGTAATGATTGTAATTCTTTGTATCTGTCATTAGCTTACAGGTTTAGACATTCTCCTTCCACATATAGAAACTTCTAAGTGTTTCCAAAAACAACCTCATCACTTCCATCATTTCTCTCTGAATTTTCAGCAGCCTAAGTTAAATATTTCCAAATTTCACCCTTTTCTGCTATTATTTTTAACCTCTGCTTTTCTCCATTATCAATTTCTTTCTTATTCATTCATTCACCACTCGATTGACACTTACCCCTTATATTCCAGGCACCGTGGTAAATGCTGGGGACACATAAGCATTAAGCTGGCCCCTAAGGAGGTCCTCTGCAGTCTAGTGCTGAAGAGGGAACGGAGAAATTATAAAGTGTTGTATGTAGCAAGTGGTAGGATGCTGGTGATGAGCTACAGAGGCCAAGAAAAAGAAGGACTTCTGCCTCCAGGTAATCCAGGAAGTTTTCACAGAGGAGGTGGCAAGTATGTGGGTATCAAAGGGTAAATGGGAATTTGCCAGGCCAGGAGCATCCCAGGCAGAATGTAAGCAAAGACCAGATCTGTGAATGAGTCCGATTCGAGTCTGTTTGACTTCTAGATTCTCTTCCCCAAAGATAGGTGTCTTTTTCCTTCCCCTTCCTGTGGAAGTGCTTCAGGTCAAATGGACAACCACCGTGCCCCTGAATTCATTTCTCTAACCACTCTCCTACTCTTGCTCCATCCTCTGCCACTCCTGCTCCCTGCTTCCTCATTTGACTCCTCTCTCCTCTTCTGTGCACATCCACTTGCCAGAACCCCTCACTTCCATCTCCAACCCTCATCTCTTGTTTTATGACCGTTACCACTCTTCAGACAACTTCCCTTTGTCCTAGGCCTTCGCAAAAGCCTCCTGACTGGCCTGTGGCTTGCTGTCTGTCCCCTTTCCAATCTATCTGACCCTAAGCTACAACTGAATGAAAACACAGTCAGGATTTTAGATCACTTGCTCAGGAAATGTAAGTACCTGGTATGCGCAGCCGTTCCGGGGAGATGAGCTCTGTGGTAAGGAGTGAGCGGCGATGGCAGTGACATAGCAACCACCAGTGTGGCCACCAGAGCCCAAATATCAGGCCCTTGCCCCTAGGAGACCCGGCTGATTTCCTCCCTGGCTCTCATGCTCACAGGCCTTGTCATGGCCTATCAGACCCCACATGCTCAACCCCTCCCTCCTCATAGTTCCTCAGATTTGACAACACTGTCCTCTCAGGCCTCCTTAGTGTTGCTTAGCGCTCCCTCTGCATTCTTCTCCTTCCTTATTGCCTCTAAATTGCTTCTCAAATGTCACCTTGCCTGAGAGGTCTCCCCAGCAACCCCCTGTAGAATAGCGGTGCCCCTTCCCTCTGCCCCAGCCCCTGTCATTCCTGGGAATTCTTACCCTACCTGGCTTACTATGTATTTGTTCCTTTTCTGTCTTCATGACAGCAGGGACTTTGTTATATTTTTCACTCTGCTATAGTCCCAGGGTGTAGACCATGTACTGGCACATGGTCAGTACAGAGTAAACCAGCTGAACACAAAATGGGAGAGTCCAGTCCCCTTACCTTTCTCCCTCACAGGGTCTGTATGTGGTAGCCATAGGATTTGGGTGGGTGAGATGCTGGGGTGGAGTAGGAAAGGGAGGACTCCATTGGCCTGGAAGCCCCATCCTCTTGGCAGTGGTCATTGGCTCAGGGGTGGGCACCTCCCCACACACAAGTCAAACAATCCAGAAAGTGGTTGGTGCAGGGCTGGGGAGATGGTCCAAGTTGGTGTGATCCATTGAAGCCCCTTTGGCTTGGTGGGTAGGGAACGGGAAGCTCTCTGTTCTCTGGCTGGGCATGCCTTGCCCTGGAAGACTGGCATGGCTGTAGGTGCTTTGTTATCTAGAGAAACTTTAGCCTGAGGACCAGGCCTGAAGCTGAGCAGAGAACATCATAGACAAGCAGAGATGGGGCTCCAACCACAACGTGAACCTCTTCTAATCCTGCTGGATTTTTACAACTGCCAGACTCCTTGTTTTGTGAACTAATGACTTCTATTATTAAGTCAGCTCGAGGTCAGTTTTTCTTTTTTTCTGCAGTCTAAAGCATCCTAACTGATACACTGCCCTTAAGGTATTACTGTGCCCTGGTGATGTTTGAAGAAGGAGGTTGATAAATTAGAATATTTATTATGGAATGAATAAATTCATTCACCAGGTATTATAGAGAGTGAGATAAATAATAAAGGATATAAAACCTATCTTATTTGAGGGAAAATTTAGCCTCTAGGACAAAAGACTTAGAGGGACCATCATGGATGTCTTCATGACAGATGTCGCCTCATATATTCCAAGGGAGTGACATGTTGAGCCATGAATTTAGCTAGGACCCCCCCCCCCCCCA
>PVKE010010616.1:0-16371 GCA_004027555.1 Craseonycteris thonglongyai | reverse complement strand
CATTCATTAGATGGACCGTCCATGCTCCCTACCGGCATTGGAACGGACTTCTTACAAACAGACTCGGTAACATGCTTTTTTTTTTAAAGATTTACTTTTATTGTTTTTGACAGAGAGAGATACAGAGACAGAGACAGAGAGAAGGGGCAGGGCCCAGAACAGTCTCCATAGTTGCACATCATTGGTTTTTCCACATAGTTTCATTCCACAGGTGGGTGCGGGGCTGTACAGGGCAGGAACTGGGCCAGGGCCTCACCCCAGTAAGAACCGAACTGGGGACACTTCCCAGTTCATATGGGTCAGCACAGGCCGGGGCTGGGATTTGATCCTCAGTCCCCGGGGCTGCAAAGTGAGCGCTTAACCCACTGAGCCATCCCGGCTTCCCCTCAGTAACATTCTTGACTTTACGTCCCTCAGCTTCTCCTGGCCCACCCACTTCAGTGAGGCTGCTCGGTCACTAATGCAGCTGTGCCCAGAACGATGTCATTGCCCCTTGACTGCTTTCTGGGTAACGATCAGGACATAAGGCTGAGAGGTGATATAGACTTATTTTGAAAATTTGAGATTTTCCCCCTGACCTCCCCTGGGCCTGGTCTGTCTCTCTTGTCCCTACTAGCAACCTCAGGCTGGTCTGGTAGAGACACTCTCCAGATGGCAGCTCAGCCAAAATGAGACCTGGGAGACGCAGACTTCATTCTGGTTCTGCCACCTGGATTCTGTAGTGGGATTGACACGGTCCTAGATCCTAAGAGTAAGTGCCACTTGGTTGAGCACACAGTCACACAATCCCCTTGTAGTGTCCCACACAGGACTACACTGGGGGCGATAACGAGTCTCTATAACTTACATACAAATGTCCAAGTCACTCTTGCACTTTTTTTTTTTTTTTTCTGAATAAAAGCTCTGAGGGTGCTTAGGGGATGATGGCAAAAAAGTGAAATTATAGATCCAAGAATTGGTCGCACTAATTTTGAAGCAATGGAGGGTAGACAACAATAAAACTTAGATGGGAGCATTTCAGACCTCCAGAGACACCACAGAGAGGGTGTTTGAATGATCTTTGTTTTCCTGAATCACCCCCTGGGGCCTTCCCAGGATTTCCTAAACCATTGCAAGTGCCCGAGATTTAACTGATTGCCGATGCTCTGCCCATCAGCTCTGACTGTAATTTGACTATGAGTCCCCTAACCTTACTGAGGAGTCCATCAGCAGAGCAGGGCCAACTCCTGTGTGTCCCACAATCTTTCCAACCCCGTTCCCGTAGCTATTACCAAGTCATTTTCCCTGGTGAACAAAAGTCACCCAGCTGGTGGTGAGGACAAACAGGACAGCCTGCATGGACTGACCTCAGACAGTCCTTCTAAAATAAGGTGACCAGATTTTAACATTGGTAAAGCGGGACACCATTGACCGGGGGGGAGGGGGTTCTTGATTACAAATTTGGTCTATCTCCCGCCGTTCCCTAGCTTGTCGTGCATTCTTTCCAAAAATTGGGACTTTTTTAAAATGCCAAGGGACGCTGGACAAATTGTTAAAAATCGGGACTGTCCCGCCAAAAGCGGGACGTCTGGTCACCCTATTTTAAAAGCAAAGCCTGCATTCAACTATTGAAGCTGACCTGAGAATGTGAAGGCTCACCTGGTTATGTTGGAGGCGCTGTCACCATCTCCCCTGAAATGATAGAGGTCCTAGGAAGGAACCTCCAGCAATTGTAAACCATACTTCTCTGCCCAGGGGCATGAGGCACCCTTGGGGTTGATTGTACTTTCTTTGTAGAACCAGGCATTAACCCTCATCCTTTTTGAAAACTCAGTGACTTGCAACTTAACAGTGATCATAAGAAATCTTCAAGTGTCAGAAGCATCACTGGTAGATCACGTAGCCCTTAGAATTGCAAAGATCTCTCAAAAAAAAAAGCTACACTTGGTGACTTTGGAAAGATTCCCAGAGAGGTAACTGATTTGTTATTCATGTATAATTATCCTTATCTCAGGAGTCCCCAATTAGAAAAGGTGGTTAAAAATGAGTTTCTGATTTTAGTTGAAGTGATTGATCCTACTACCTCATCCCCAGAAAGCATTCAAGGTTGCCACAGTTCAATGGTCAAGGTGGTTATGATTGAGAGAATTGCCCCAGAGCTCCTCTTTGAGGCCCATGACAGAACCTGCACTGACACATCCTGCTGTACCCGGATTCACTTTCTCAGGCCAAGTGGGAAGATCGAGGTAGAACCTTAAGGAGCAAAATCCGCTGGTATCCTAAGGTAGAACCTGATGATAAGAGGGCAGAGCCCCCCAAATGGAATGATCTTCTGGAGGGCAGGCCCCTTGTAGTACAGGCTTTCCCCACTAGGTGAATGTTCTAGGAACCCATCTGTGTCAGGGTACCAGTGAGAGACTGTGATTGGCCTCAGTGGTTTTCTTTTGGAGAATCTTTCAACGCATTTGCCCATTTCATGATGGGTGATTTACATGAACAATGTGTAGCATGACAGTGCACCTGCCCATACTGTGCTGAATATTCAACAGTTTTTGATCAAAAATGGCATGACTCCCATGCCTCACCCCCACTATTCACCTGATCTCACCTGAGCAACTTTTTTTTTTCTTGCCCAGGGTGAAAAAGTCCTCAAAGGCAAATGTTTTGCTGATGTCAAGAGGTAAAACAAAAAATGGCAGAAGCACTAAAGGACATCAAAATTGATGCTGGAAAAAGCATCTCTATAGGTGTATTGATTAAACAAAGAGTACTTAGAGGGTGACTGAAGTTTAAACATGTAAGAATAAATACATAACTTTTTTATAAATAAATTCCGGGATTTTTTGGTCCCCTCTTGTATATGGAGTCGTTGAGCTGTCTGGGTCTGGAACCCTGGGAGGCATGGTTGAAGTCAATGCTGCAGGTTACGTTCATCCTCCTGTTTGGATTGATAACAGCTTAATTAAAACCGGCACGAGACACACTGAACAGATTTAGTCTCTATTGGCCAGATTAGCCAGAGTGGCCGATGGAATGTTATACTCATGGAAAAAATTTCAGAATGCAGATAGACATGCTTGTTGTCCAGCATAATAAAGATAATGTTTACTTTTGCAACAAAGAGCAGGCAGGCTTACTTTACAGCAAGCTTGTCCAACCCGTGGCCCATCGGCTGCATGTGGCCCGGGATGGCTTTGAATGCAGCCCAACACAAATTTGTAAACTTCCTTAAAACATTATGAGATTTTTTTTTTTGCGATTTTTTTTTTTTTAGCTCATCAGCTATCATTAGTGTCAGTGTATTTTATGTGTGGCCCAAGACAATTCTTCTTCCATTGTGGCCCAGGGAAGCCAAAAGATTGGACACCCCTGCCTTATAGTATAAAATATTTGGGTTCTCTAAGCTCAGGATTTCCCTTCAATAATGGAATCCATCAGGGGCATGTCCAAGTGTCACCTGGCCCCTTTTGCATGACCTTCTGGGATCTGGGGTTTGTGGACCCAGAGCAAATGCTCATATTTCAGCCACTGCTATTGCTGTGAGTAGTATGAAGTCCTTTGCCTTTGACCCAGGAGTCTTAACTCTTCAGCAGCCTCCATAAAACTGTGGCAGACTAGCTACTTGGCTGGCAAGTAGGGCAAAATCTCAGACCCTTCACCATTCTTGACATCAATGCCTCTTATTTATAAGGCTCCTAATGGGTTAGAGTTTTCCATCAAGTGAGTTTAGGGTAATCCTGTACATCTCCACTGACAAAAGAAGAACTAATGAGGGACTAAGGTGACATTTGATGTCACAGCTTGCTCCCCATTTGTAGGCTTGGCCATGGTCTTTAAATAGCCATTTCCCGGAGGATGGAATTACCTTGACTTTGTCTCTTGCCCTCTCTTGGGCCCTCCTATCTCACCTCTGCTGCTTATTGTTGCTGATGGTCCACCCTACTGAAGTGGTCACTGTTTGCTGGCTATCTAGTATCCATTCTCTACTATTCCCCCAACTCCTTTCAGAATGAGGTCCTGATGGAACTCAGACACCATTCAGACATTCCCGTATTTCCAAGCAGGCAGGAGAAGCTGACCCAACCCTGAGCTTCAGAGACGGAATTGATTGGTCTAAGAGTAACCCGTTCATTCTCTTGGCCAATAGGTCAATTCTGGCCAATAGGTTAGAAGCCTGAGGAGGAACTTCTCTAGCATGGTGTCTTTTTCTCTTAAAAGAAGGCCACCGAGAGAAGCACATTTTATTTCTAAATGTAATGTGTGGAGCTTCTGTAGCCATTTGCTACCAGTCTGAAGTGAAGCTCGTTCAGGATTGCAGAATGCAAGTGATGACAATACTGTGCTGCTCAGTCAGTCAACCAGGATGCCCACTCTCCCTCTGGAGTTATGGGACATAGTTCATTTCCTGAGTGTTTAAGTCTGTTTGAATAGGGGATTCTACCACTTGTTGCTATATAGAGAGCTAAGTTCTAGACACTCTTCTACATAACTTAAATGAATGAATGAAGTTAAGGCTTATACCAAAACTGTAGGCTTATTATTTGGGAGATAAGGAAACCAAGACACAGAAAGCTGAAATATCTGGCTCAGGTCATGCAGCTAGTTAAGTGACAAAACTAGGATTGGAACTCAGATCTGGCTCAGAATGCATAGACATAACTACTACTCCATCACTTCTCACTGTGCTGTTACCTGCAGTCTAAAGCATTCTGACTGACACCGTGCTTAGCTTCTCAAGCTGCCTCACCTGACCTGGGCTTGGACCCCTTTGGCGCCCTGGTCTGTGGCTGCAGGCCAGCATCCCCTTCCCATGCCCGTCAGCAGGGCCCAATGCTTGCCTGTTTGAGCACCGAGGAAAGCAGCCACAAGTTACCATGTGAGCTCTCATTTCATATTCTGTTTATTTTATATTATCCACCTGTTCAAAGGGCATCTGTTGTGTGGACCAAATATCACCTTTCAGGAGAGAATCTTTGCTGTGATAATCCGGCTGACAGCAACTGAGAACGTTTATGTTTGTCCTGTTGCCATTGAGGAAACACACAAGCAGCTCCTTAATCCCGTCTCAGGGTCATAGATATCATACATACTTTTAAAACCAAAATGTATATTGTCACAAGAAACTCCTTTCTCTGGCAAAGTCTTATACGTCCTTCTGTTTATTTTAATCACCAAATAAACAGCACATTATATGACATGGGAGCCGGAGGGGACGATGTAATGAATAGATTGGATTGATCAATGTACCTTTGCTTCCCCTGCCCTTTGTCCTGGGAAGTTGCTTCCCCTCTCTTGGCTGCTGAACACGCTTCCCAGCTGATGGTGGTGGGGGTGGGAGTATCTGGGCACTTTTGCAGTTCATCTTCCTTGCCAATCCCACCGCTTCCCACCATTACTGCCAATACTTTCCACAATTCATTTTTTTAAATCATCGCAGGAACTAGGGGAGAGGTGAAAGGCATGCTAAGGCTGGGGGCAAAGGTTATCAGTGGGTGGCTCTGTTTGATGAAGTCAGGAGTGTACTATTGCTTAAGCCTGGGGAGCACTCCTTCAATGTTAATTGGATGGAAGTCTTCTCATAAGAGTCTGCAAGAGACATGTTGAGTAACTCATTTCCAGATTTTTTTGAACCAGATGTGTGTTATCTTTAATGAAATAGAAAGACTTTATATTTGAGAAATTTGAAAATGTTAATAAGACCTCCTTAGATCTAAGCATGAAGGACTTGTTTTTTCCCCCCTAAAGTCTTTTATTAAACATTAGAATTATAAATATCTGAAGCATCTTTGTAAAAAGATCCTAAATGAAGCAGATGGTTCAAATTAATCTGAATTTAGAGCTCAAAAAACAATAAAGTCTCTTATGTAACTCACACTGGGCTTTGAAGAGAAAGGTCAGAGCTTTGAGAGGTCTCATTTTTATATGGATAATTAGGAGGGTGGGGATTTTTCTTTGTGTGCACTACGGAAGAAATCATCTATTTCAAATTTTAAAAATGCAAGTATTTATTTTTTCTAGACAAAAAATAAAAAGGAAGAGAAAAATACTGATATGTGTCAGGGGAAAAAATGAAGGAACTACAATTATGGAAGGCTTCTGTGTTCTGTTAGAATGTTTTGTGATCTGAGTGTCCTCCTGATTTCTTAGAATAGCACAATGCAAAGAAGATGGTTGGGATGACATATTTATCTTTTGGAATAAAGCACCAATCCTTATTTTAGATAAAATGTGTTTACTTAGTTATTCTGAGTGATTTAAAGCAATTGACTATTTAACAAGGCCCCAGCCCTGCCCCAGTGCAAGTGATTCCAGGGTGCTAATACCCTCTCTTCTAGATAAGGAGAGTATATTTTCATTGCTCACAAATGATTTTCTGATATAACCTTGCTGAAAAAGAGAAAAATAACTTCAAATCTCTTCTGACCTCAATACCAACAATTAATAATCAGCTACTATTTCTTTTTTAATTGAAATTATGTGATATTTGAAATAAAAATATCAGGTACTCTTGGGCACAGTCACTGAAAGGGAATAGGAAGAAGTTCTGTTTCTTGACCAAAGTGCTAGTTACATATGTTGGTTCAGTTTGTGGAAGTTCAGTACATTGCACTCAATCCTCCAAACAAGTCTATGAACATAAATGTCTATTGGGAATTGAATAATAAATACATTGTGGAATAGGTATTTACACAATAGAATAATATACAGGCCGATAAATTTTGACAAATATTTTTTCTACATCTATGGACTGGATCATGTGATTTTTCTTCTTTTAGCCTGTTAGTGCGATGAATTGCATTAATTGATTTTTGAATATTGAATCAGCCTAGCATCCCTGGAATAAAGCCCCTTGGTCATTCTATATAATTCTTTGCTGAATTCAATTTGTTAATTTTTTAAAAACATGTATTTATTTATTTATTTAGTATTTTTATTGTTTTTGACAGAGACAGAGAGAAGGGGTAGGGCCCAGAGCAGTCTTTATAGTTGTACATCATTAGTTTTTTATATAATTTCACTCCACAGGTGGGTGCGGGTCTACGCAGGGCAGGAACTGGGCCAGGGGCCTCCCACATGGCACGCCCCCTTGAGCTGGGGGCTGCCCACATGGGAAGCACACCCCAGTTCAGCACATGGTACCGGATATGACCCTTGGACCCCGGGACTGCAAGACAAGTGCTCAACCTGCTGAGCCATCCCAGCTTCCCCTGCTAATATTTTTGTTAGTTTTTACATTTATATTTATGAAAGATATTGGTCTTAAGCTCTTTTTTTTATACTATCTTTGTTTGGTTTTGGTATCAAGACAATACTAGCTTTCTAAAATAAGGTGACCAGATTTTAACATCGGTAAAGCGGGACACCATTGACGGGGGGTGGGGGGGGCGGGGGGATGCTTGATTAAAAATTTGGTCTATCTCCCACCATTCCCTAGCTTGTCATGCATTCTTTCCAAAAATCGGGACTTTTTTAAAACGCCGTGGGACACGGGACAAATTGTTAAAAATCGAGACTGTCCCGCCAAAAGCGGGATGTCTGGTCACCTTATTCTAAAATGAATTGGGGAATATTCCTGCTGCTTCTATTTTCCAGAAATGATTGTTTACAATAGGTGTTTGCTCTTCTTTAAATGTTTGATAGAATTCTTCAGTGAAACTGTATGGATATGAAGATTTCATTTTTGGAAGTTGTAATATTACAAATCTAATTTTCTTAATATTTATAAAACTATTCAAAAGGTTTATTTCATAGTGTCTACTTCACGGTAGTTTGTGTTTTTTGAGGAATTGGTCCATTTCATTTAGGTTGTCAATTTTGTGTGTATAGAGTTGTTAATAGTATTCCCATATTATCCCTTTGTTTTCTGTAGGGTCTGTAATGATATTTCCTATTTCATTCTTGATATTGGTAATTTGTGTCTTTTATTTTTCTCTTTGTCATTCTTGCTAGAGGTTCACAAATATTATTGATTTTTTAAAAAGCACCAGCTCTTTGTTTCATTAATTTTCTCTTTTGCTTTTATGTTTTCAATGTCATTGATTTCTGCTTTTATCTTTATTATTTCTTTTGTTCTGCTTGCTTTGGGTCTATTTTGCTCTTTTTATAGGTTCTTGATATAGAAGTCTAGATTATTGATTTGAGACTTTTTGTTCTAATGTATGCATTTGGTACTATGTTTCCCTTTTAGCATTGTTTGAGCTATGTACTACACAAATTTGATATGTTGTATTTTCATTTTCATTCAGTTCAATCAACATATATTTGAATTGTTTCTTTCTCTTGAGACTTCTTTGACCCATGAATTGCATAGAAGTTTATTTAGTTTTCAAGTGTTTAGAGATTTTCTTGCTACCTTTCTGTTATTGATTTCTAGTTTGACTCCATTGTTTTTAGGATCATACTTCGTATTATTTCAGTTCTTTTAAATTTGTTTATGTTTATTTTGTAGCCAAGGATGTAGTCTATATTGATATATGTTCCATTAGTATATTGAAAAGAATATGTGTTCTGTTGTTGAGTAGAGTGTTCTATAAATGCCTATTAGATCCTATTTGTTGATGTGGTTGTTGAGATCTTCTATATCCTTCCTGGTTTTCTGTCTAGTTTTCCTATCAACTGTTGAAAGAGGGGTGTTGAAGTCTCCAACTGTAATTGTAGATGTCTCTATTTCTTTTTGCAGTTCTGTTACCCTTGGCTTCACATATTTTGCAATTTGGTGTTTGTGCATGTGTTTGTTTTAATACACAGACTATGAAGAGAGAGTTAGTTACAATAAAGACATGAACTTTGTACCAATTTTGTACCATGGAGTGACAGCTGATATGACTGTGTCAGGCACCTGGGAAGGATAAGCAGTGAGAGTGCAAAGAGCAAGTGCTTACTTCACTGAATAAACCATCCCTCACTTGACCCCTCTCAATACTGCTATTTTCTGACCAGAACCTCTGAAATAAATTTCTTATGGTGGAATCTCCAACTTCTCCAATGTCATTTATTATAATGATTACCTTGAAATGAAGTCAGTCCCAAGGTTCTTAATAAGGACTTTTAAAAATGAGTCTTTAGGGGAAGCCGGGATGGCTCAGTGGGTTAAGAGCTCACTTTGCAGCCCTGGGGACCAAGGATCGAATCCTGGCCCTGGCCTGTGTGGACCCATATGCTGAACTGGGGAGTGCCCCCAGATCAGTTCTCACCAGGGTGAGACCCCGGCCCAGTTCCTGCCCTGTGCAGTCCCGCACCCACCTGTGGAATGAAGCTATGTGGAAAAACTGGTGATGTGCAACTATGGAGACTGCTCTGGGACCTCCCCCTTCTCTTTGTCTCTGTCTCTGTATCTCTCTCTCTCTGTCAAAAACAATAAAAAAAATGAGTTTATACATGTGAATTGATCTACTTAATTCTTACACTTAAAAAAATCCCCAGAAACTAATAAAAAAGCATTATTATATATCAAATATATAACTTTTTCCAGATTATCTCCACTATTTCCACATAAAGATATTGTTTGGATGTTGAAAAAAGTGTAATCCTAAAGCTGTGAACATTTTTCAAAAGGGTGAATTTTTTTTTTACTTTTTATGATAATTACACAATAAGTGTTTTTAGTACAAATATGTATGTACAGTATGTCATCCTATGGGTTTTTTTTCTTTCTCATTTATTATAATATTCTCTAGGAAATGAGATTAAGCTATGGAAAGAGTATTTACATTGATGTAAGAGGAAAGTTCTGGATAATGAGTTGAAGGCCTTTGGCTTCTACTTCAGTGACTGCTCTGTCCCTAACTTTCCTTAGAATAATCCATTTTTCTGAGCTGACTGTGGTTAGAACCTCAGTGAGGTCCCTGTCCCGAAACTTCCTTAGATTAACCCATTTCTCTGGGCTTACTGTGGTCAGGTCCTGACTGGCATGAGAGGAGCAGACAACACAGCTTCAGGCACCTCTTATAAACATCCCCTGGGCCTCTTGACCTCCTATCCCAGCTGTGCTTCTAGGATCAAGGCCTCTCAAGCTTCAGCCAGCTGCGCCAGGGCTGCTTTGATGCTGACACAAGAGACAGTCCTGGGAACCTGCTCCGTGAAGAGTAGGTTACTCATCAAGCAGCACCCTTTGTTCAAAAGAAGACAGGAACCTAAGGATAAATGAGTCCTTCTTTCGTCCCTTGAGTGAATTTCATGATTCTCAAAAGATCCTCGGGAAGCTGGGATGGCTCAGCGGGTAAAGTGCTCGCTTTGCAGCCCCGGGGACTGAGGATCAAATTCCGGGCCCAGCCCATGCAGACCCATACGCTGAACTGGGGTGTGCTTCCCATGCAGGAGGCCTCCAATTCAGTTCTGGCCCCCTCGTTTGGTCCCTGGCTCAAGGGGGTATGCCGCCCATGCAGGAGGCCCCTGGCCCAGCTCCTGCCCTGCGTGCTCCTGCCCACCTGTGTGGAATGAAACCATGCCCAAAACCGATGACGTACAGCTATGGAGACTGCTCTGGGCCCTCCCCCTTCTCTCTCTCTTTCTCTCTCTGTCTCTGTCAAAAACAATAAAATAAATCTTAAAAAAAAAAAAAAGATCCTCAAAAGTAACTGGTCATCTTTGGGGGTAACCAACACACAGGAGTAATGCATTCTTGTATTAGTTGTCTCAGTATCTATTAATGTCTAAGATAACAATCTTCCACCTTCCAGCAGTCCTCTTAGTCCTGTTATCAAGGGGCTATCAGTTTGGTGGTGTCAATGACTGTTACATGTCTTCTTTTATTTCTTAAAGTAATCTCAGCGATTGTTTCCTTCAAATGAAAACATCCTAATTTTAGCAGTTATCACGAAATCACCATTTGCATTCACTGTTTATTTTTATTGACTTTCTCTATATTGTATTTTATTTTCATACCTCAAACCAAAGAACACCTCCACCAGTGGAATCCATAAACATAAGAGAGGTCTGAATAATGCCTGTTATGGGGGCTTGTTCCTGTGGAGACATGTATGCGTGGAAACCCAGGATGATTCTGTGTGGACGCAGGAAGTAAGATTTGACTGGTTAAGCAGAGACTGCAATGGGAGCAGCAGGCTGCTGAGGACCCACACTGTAGGACTTCTCTGCTCACCTCGCTTAGCTACTGACCACTTGTCTGTTTCTTTGGGGATCTCGCTGTTTCAAAACCAGTGCTTCCTTTCAATGTCCACCTCTGCTGTGCTAGAAACCTTCTTTCACTATTTCCCAATCAGATGAGCGAGGAGAGGGTGAGGGAGGATAGAAGGGAGGCGGGGAGGGAGAGATGTTGAAAGAGAGTCCCATTTCATCTTTTTGAGCTGTCATGTCACAAGCGGCCAATCAGCCTGTAAAATAGTCCTTCTTGGTAAAGCTTAGAAAACTCAAACTGTGGGATGCCGGGACAGCTCAATAGGTTGAGTGCCTGCTTTGCAACTGTGAGGTCCAGGGATTGAATCTCGGCCCTGGCCCGTGCAAACCCACATGCTGAGCTGTGGCACAACCGGTAACCACTGGGATGGCCGTGAAGGTTCTTACCTCCCATGCAGGAGACCCCCTGGTCTGGTTCCCACCCTTTGTGGCCCCACATCCACCTGTGTGGAATGAAGCTATGTCACAGCTAATGATGTGCAGCTATGGAGACTGCTCTGGGCCCTCCCTACTTTTCTCCTTACCCCTCCCAACAATAAAATAAATCTTAAGAAAAAAAAAAAAAAGAAACTACAAAATGTTATGCCTGTAATCTTCATTATGACTCCAAAGAATTCAGAAAATATGCCCTTATTATGGGCATCCTATAGCATTTTGTGTGGTAAAAAAGACATAACAGAAAATGTACCATTTTAACTATGTTTAAGTGTAGAGTTCAGTGACATTAAGTACATTGACATCATTGTGTTACTATTTATCCATCTTCAGAATTTGCTCATCATGGCAAATTGGAACTCTGTGCCCATTAAGTAAGAACTCTCTCCCTCCACGATCCCACAGCATTTTGCCTGCCTCTGCTGAGTTTATTATCCTCTGACTTGCGATATGTCAGTCATTAACTTTCTTTTTACATAATCACCCGAGCATTCTGCCTTCAGGAACCAGAAGGTGAGAGTCTGGCTGACACGGCTGTGTTGCGTTGGGGCATGAGTTTCTCATTAGGTGTGTAGCTATCTAAGGTGAGGAGCCATGGGCTAAAAAGAAAAGAAAAGAAAAGAAAAGAATCAGGTATTTTTATTCTCAATACCAGGCATTATGATCTCTGTTTTTTAAATAAGGATCCTGATGTCCAGAACATTTAAATAGTTTTCTGGTGGTCACAGAAGGGCCCTGTTTCCTCTTCACTCCAAGCAGCCCTGGCCTTTTGGTTCTACACTATTCAGAAAACCACGTTTTCGAAGTTTGGGGTGACTTTGAGCTCAGATCCAAGGGAGACAGAGATAAAGAAGGCCAAGGGTTTGTATTCAAGGAACTCACAATCTTAAAGTCTCAAAGTGCTTCCACTTAAACACTAGCAGCTCTAAGTCAATTAACTGCTCATACCGTCTTCACCTGCTCAGTCCCCCGCAGAAAGACTCACAGAAGAAAATAAAACAGTGAAAAGTTGGATTGTCTTTAGATGGTATTGATGAATGATTTGGTGAAATATAAGATGAGTAAAAAGAGTCTGTATTCCATTCTATAGTCCTTCTAAGGCACTTAAGATGTCATTTGATTGAAAGAGTTCAATAGTTCAGTCACCTGAAGGTAAAGACAGGTGGGGCTTGGAGGACATCCAATGCATGGTGAGGGAAAGAGCTGACCTGCGTGGGGAGCACATAATGCCACACTTAGATGATGTCCTGTAGAGCCGTACACCTGAACCTATGCAATTTTTAACAACCAACGTCACCCCAATAAATTCAATAATTAACAAAATAAATAAATAGTTTAAGCATCAGTTTTGTTGGAAGGTGTCTATTCAGTTTTCAAAACCCTTTCGATCAGCTGTACACAATGGCTGAGTTTAAGACACAAAGTCCTGACGAGGCTGAATCCTAGCAGGCCGTGGGGAGCTGTTTGGGTCACTGCTTGCCTTTCTTTTTCCGCAGGTGTTTTGCTGAGCATACGATCGCCCTTGTGGAAAATGGCTGGTCATGCAGGCACTTGCATATAACCCTTCCCCTCAAACAACTCCGGCCCCCGCCCTTTTATACCTTGGCTCTTGTCGCCCACGGTTGACTTACATCATTCATTTCTTGTAAGGCTCAGGGCCGGAGCCACAACTGCCACAGCGGCTCTCCAGTCCAGCCTGTGGGGACGTCCTCCTCTTTAGATTTTACAGACTTCGATTACCTGTACCTCTCACACTTAAAAACCCAGGGACAGCAGAGCCAAATGGTTAGGACTTCAGGCTCTATACTCAGGCCACTGGATTTAAATTCACCACTTATTGGGCAAGTTCTTTAACCTGTCTCAGTATCAGCTTCTTCATCTGAAAGTGAAGCCAATAATAACCTCCTAGGTTAATTTCTAATAAAGTGCTTGGAGCAACCCAAATGTCCATCAACAGATGAATGGACAAACACATTGTCACAGCTACAAGTTTTAGGGGTGGTGTCGCGTTCCCAGGTGGGTCCCCACTGACCAGGCCTTCCTGGTGAGAGATGGGAGGGACTCCCTTATTTTTAAAGTGGCTCTTGTTGGAACTGTCATAGACACACAGGGAATGGAGATTTTTCCTGCAATGCTCATAGTGTTATAATCCGTTACAATTAGCTATAACTACAGCTTTTCCTAAGAAGGATCTCATCTCTGCCTTCCTTTGTTTTCCACCCTTCCTCCTTCCCTTCCTCCCCTTTCTCTCCCTGCAGCCTATTCTTTCTGCCTACAGAACAACTGTACCTGCCAATGTACCTTGCGTACAGTTGGACCCTGTAAATCATCAACTGACTAGTACAAATTCCAAATAACCTGTTGTATAATAACGTGGCTCATGGTTTTATGCTAATAGAGTGGATTGCAATGTTTACTCCATGGGAGGTTGTCAGCATGGTAGCTAATAGCCAGGAATTTGGAGGCTGGCAAACCTAGATTTGAGTGTTGGTTTTTTCATGCACTAACCATGTACCTTTGGGAAAGTCACTCAGTTTTCTCAGCTTTGATTAGGAGAGTATCTAATTTCCCATGGTGGTGTATATGTGTGATGATAAAATGACAAGACATGTTGAAAAACGTGGCCCATTCTGGAAATTCAATGAGTGGTAGTTAACACAAACATTTTATATCCTATCAATATGGCTAGCTGAGTCTGCTTTTGAAACCCATCTTTTGCTTAAAGCAGATGCCAGTCGCTGCAGCATTGTGCGTGTTTCTGCAATGAAGGACAAGGTCTGAAGACTGCATGTGGTCAGGAGGACTGTGGGACGTATTCTGCTCCCCAGGCTCAGCAGTCACAGATGTGCCAGGAAGATTCTAGAAGCCCAGCAGAATGAGAGAAGAGGCTTTCTTGACTCCGAAGTACTTTTCCACTCAAAGCAGACAACTGCTCAGAGCCCTTACGGGAAGCAATGCTGAACAGAATTAGAGCCAAAAGCCTGGGCCTGTCTCCAAAGTCCGTAATAGATGGAGAGACGGGAACAGAGGAGCAGCTGACTTTAAAAGGCAGTGTACATGTGAAGACTGGGTCTACATTGCTCAGAGGCGGCGCTTGGTTAATAAAATTAAGGGGAAGCTGGGATGGCTCAGTGAGTTTAGTGCTCGCTTTGCAGCCCCAGGGACTGAGGATCAAATCCTGGCTCCAACCCCAGCTGTGCCGACCCATGTGCTGAACTGGGGTGTGCTTCCCACTTGGGAGGCCCCCAGTTGGGGTCTCGCCCCCAGGTTCAGCTCCTGGCTCGAGGAGGTGTGCCTCCCATGTGGGAGGCCCTGCTCCCAGTTCCTGCCCTGTGCGGCCCCCACGCACCTGTATAGAATGAAAGCATGTCGAAAACTGATGATGTGCAACTATGGAAACTGCTCTGGGCCCTCCCCCTTCTCTCTGTCTCTGTCAAAAACAGTAAAATAAATCTTTTTTAAAAAAATGGTGACCACTGTGGATGACTTTGAAGGCCACCAGGACAGGAAGTAGAGTGGTAGCCACAGAGATGAACCCCTGAGAGCGAGTGTTTTTCTGTAACAGGAACCAGATCTGGGCAGGTTGAGCCTCGCTCTCCCTGAACATCTCAGAGGGTTTATTCCAAAGTGAAGCATTGGGGCATGCTCTTAGCCCAATAAAAGGGCAAGTGATCCTACTTCAAGGCGAGTGTTGGGGAACAAAGGAGATTCTCTTGGAATTGGCATTCCAGGAAGTCTAGAAGGAGTCTTGAGCAAATAAAATATAATCATGAACTGGAATAAGACCGTAGATTTCATAATACCTGAGGGGACTACAATATACAAAGCAAAGAGAGAGAGAAAGAGAACAAGCTGAGAAGAAGGGAAGGGAGCAAACATGTCAAGAGGCCATACTGGAAGTGGAGCCTTTAAGAAGAAAAAGGGACAAAGAACAGTAAACAAGCTCTTACACAAAGCACTTAGCATCTGATGGGCAAAGACTGTCACCCATCCCCTGTCACTTGTTAATATTCCTTTGAGTGTCGTGCACTTGATGATACAAAGGTTCTCTGTATGCATCAGTCACTGCCTCAGACGTGGACAAATTCTATTTTCCTGACCATGGAAAACATTTGTAACTAATCTTCTAAAGAACTTTACAGCCTTTTGAGCCACTCTTTTGCTCGGGCCCATTCCTGTTTCTTTGGAGTGTACTTTCACTTCTAATAAATTATCCTTTCTACTATGCTCCCACCTCTCGGGAGTGTACTTCTACTTTTAATAAACTTTTCTTTTTCATGTGCTGTTGAGAGCCCATGCTCTGGTAGCATTAAATTGAGAGCCAGCCAGGAGGTTTACGAAAAGATCAAGTTGGGCAATGATTGACTTTAAAAAACTCTGGAAGGGATGCCAGGATAGCTTATCAGGTTGAGCACTTGCCTTGCAATCATGAGGTCCGGGAATTGAATCCCAGCCCTGGCTCGTGCAAACCCACAGTAGAACTGCAGTGCAACTGGTAACTGCCAGGATGGCAGCAAAAATTCTCACCTCAGTGGGGAGGCCCCCAGTTCAGTTCCTGCCTTGTGCAGCCTCACATCCACCTGTGTGGAACGAATCTATGTCACAACTAATGATGTGCAACTAATGGTGAAGACCGTTCTGGGCCCTTCCTCTTTTTTCTCCTTCTCTCTCTCTCTGTCTCTCTCACAATAAAATAAATCTTAAAAAAAAATTTTTCAATGAACAATATTTCTTTTATTCGATTTAATTTTTTTTAATTCATATCTTTTTTTTTCTTTTTATTGTTTTTGACAGAGAGAGAGAGAGAGAGAGAGAGAGAGA
>PVKE010010615.1:0-42049 GCA_004027555.1 Craseonycteris thonglongyai | reverse complement strand
CAATTAAATATGTCTGATTTAAAATTATATTCATTTATGAAATACATTATCTGCTTGAAATTTCTTTGTTTATGATGCTCTTTAAAAAGACAAATATTTTAAAGTGATTGAAAATATTTAATCATCAGTCTAACATTTTTTGAGTTGTCAATTTTAGTAAGAACTTATGAATTGAACTAGAATTTCTATTTTTTTCTCTACATTT
Source organism: Craseonycteris thonglongyai (assembly GCA_004027555.1). NCBI lineage: Eukaryota > Metazoa > Chordata > Mammalia > Chiroptera > Craseonycteridae > Craseonycteris > Craseonycteris thonglongyai. The sequence continues at coordinate 41,844 of PVKE010010615.1, read as the reverse complement.
CTATTTTGTGTATAAGAATTGACATTTAAAAATATTATGTAAGAAATTCAGATAATTTTTAAAACTATACTTTGTAAATGTTTTCAGGAAACAAAATTACTTGATGTGAAGACATGAATACTTTTATAAAGAAATATTAAGTTTTTATTTTCTGTTTATAAAGAGGAAAAATTAAGTCTTCTAAGGTCTTGCTTGAAAATATGTTGCAATATAGGGAAGGATGTCTTTTTCTTACTCGACTCTTTAGAATTCTTCCAAAAGCCACTTTTTGTAGTATACCAGATAATATTCCAAATGTCTTCTTAAAGATGACCACAAAAGCAAGATACCTTGGAAATATATAGATATACTATATTATTATTATTATTAAATATTATTATTTCTAGTTGTAAGACAGGTAAAGTGGTTAAGAGCAAGGATTTTTAATCAGCTAGACCTTAGTTCAAACCTAAGCTTCTCCATTTACCTAAATTTATGATCTTGGGAAAGTCATTTTTTCTATCTCCCTGTTTCTTTGCCATTTAAAATGGAGACAAAAATGCAGACCTGGCAGTTGTAAAGGTTGGGAGACTAAATATACAAGCAGACAATGGCCAGATAGTAGAAATGTGACCAACAACCTCTCCAACAACTAGCCCTGAATGAGCAGAAGTTGGTCCATAATTGCCAGTTTTCCTAGTTCTTGTCCCTGTTTCCAACTAAGATGAACCTTAGAGAACCAAGTATGCTCCCCAAGCTAATCACTGCTCTGGTTAGCCCTGCTTCAGCTCCCCCATGTCAGTGACCTCCAATCAGAGCGTACTGAAACCTTCCTTTCTCTTTTATTCACTATAAAGTTTTCCTGTTCTCCTGCCCACCTTTGAGTCTCTGCCAAATGCATGCCACAGTGGCTTGCTAAATAGCAATTTCTGCAGGAATAGCCTCTTTGGGTGATCTTCATTTAGTCCCACAAGATTCAATGAGAGATGGACTGTAAAGATTCTGGTCTCACATTTGGTATATGAGTGCTCAGTAAATATACAGAAACACCTGTTGCATGACTGGGTGTTATGTTCTCCTTAATTTTGCTGGAGGTGATATTTCAAACATGTTTAACATTTATGTTGTGTTTGGGACCAGTTGCACACAGATGTTTTTGCTCTCTGCCAGCATGCATATATACTAGCTATTTGGAATGAGTAAAAGAATAATTTTGATCAAGGAAATACATTAATTTAGAGAGTAGTGAGTCTCCTGTCATAAGAATCAAGCAAATCATTGCAAATAACTTCTCCAAGACACAGAGGAATAGAATGGGAAGTTGAGCTAAAAGAGTCATGTGAGCTTTTAAAGAATACAGATGCTTGGCTCCAAGTAATAATTTAATGAATCTGAATACATAGGATTGGGATCTAGGATTAGGATCATTAAAAATTTCTCCAGGTGATTCCAATGAGACTGGCTTATAAACAACGTTGGCAGAGACCTAAATTAGATAATTTTGTCATTTTCTAAAAATTAAAAATATTTTAAAAAATCCCATGTTACTCTGTTAAAGAAACATTAGAAAATAAGGCAAATTTCGGTTATCACTTAATTAGAGATTCTGTATTAAGATTAACCTCAAAATATAGTCTCACCATTCAGTCTTCCATCCTTTGGACTGGAGATGTGACTTGGATTTCAGCCGTCAGAGAATACAAGACTTCATTTGAGTTCAGGCTGCAACTTTGTTTTCATTCACATATACAATAAGAATGATGGAGAACCTAGGAAAACTAGGCACTATTCTTTTCATTTCAGTCACAATGGAGAATCATTGCTCTGTACATCCTGCCTCTCACTCTTGGAATCTCCCAAGCTCTTCTCTTTCCATAGCTTAAAAAACAATAGATGATTGGTGACCTTCTGTATCCATGGGTTCCAGAATCTGTGGGTCCAGATGTTAAGCTTCTGTGGATCTTGGGATCTGTAGGGGGTCCTGGTACCAATCCCACTCTATTACAGAAGGATAACTACTTCAAAAAATATACTCATGACTTGAAAACTTAATTTATGTGACAATAAAAGATACGATGAGGAGGACAACCTACACACAGCAGGAACTCTACCTCTTTGGAGATATGTCTGAGGTTGACATGTGGCCTGAGCTGCTTCTAAGTCACTGTACAGCAAACAGGAAATGGAAACAGTAGGCGCTCTCCCCGCTGACCTAATATGGCATCTACTGTTCTGTAGTGTATGTGTTAAAATTATTTCCAGATAATTTCCTGTTAAAGGTATCTACGAGGGAAATTCAGAATGTGTATCCCCAACACACATAGATGCTAAATGGAATGGAAGGCTTTGCCAATGGCTTGGTATAGCTTTTGAGAGAGAGAAAGAAAAACAAAAATGTGAGGATGTGGGCAATACAAAATAACAGATGCTCCTCTGAAAATATAGTAAGCGACTTCTTACTTAGCTGTCTGTGTCCCCAACTTGCTTAGTAGGTATTTATGAAGGGATTTACTTTTCTTTAGGATTATCCTTAGGACTGGCCTCAGGGTTCTTTCATTTATGCTGCCATATGTGTTTCAGGGTTCCAGTTGTTATTCACTCACTAGCATGGCCAAAATCACTTGGTTTGAAATAAGTTGCTTCAATAAGACCAGATAGAGGATCTATACTTCCCCAAATTTCAGAACATTTTTTGAGGACAATACCACTGTCTTTTTTTGTATATTACTAGTAGAAGTTGATGCTATATACATAATGCACAGTAGGTGTTCAGGAAATTTAATAAAATGTTGAGGCAAGATAGAGAAAAAGCTTACCATGAGACTAAGGAAATTCAGGAAACATTTATTTTGTACCTACTCTTTCCCAGTAACTGGGCACACATTAACTTAATTAACTTTCTCAGTACCTTTGAAGGGATAGTCAGTTTTGTCAAAAAGAAACTGATTTGCATAAACAGACAATGACCTTCAAATTACAAAATTGCAAAGTAACTGAGTAGGATACAAACTTCTGTCTTTTCAAATTACTCTCATATTAAATATCACTTAAGGCATTTTACTTTTATCCTAAAGAACATGGAGAACCAGTAAAGATTTTTGAGCCAGGAAAAAGATGATAACAGTTATATTTTAGAAAACTTGTATCAACAGTGTACATAATTTTGAATAGAGATTGAATTTAGGGAGCTACAAGAATAATGCAGTGACCAAGGAGGTTGTAAAGAGTTTCCAGATTACTATAGAGCCAAGGAAAATTAAAGGAAGGAATAACTTTTGCCTTGAATTATATTGTAGTTTATGGTACATTTATGAGAAACTATGGGACTTTTTTTTGCACAGCAGAGAAAGAAAATATTTTTTAAAGAAAATAATTGCTTTTTGGAAAACATAGGTCAAATGCAAACTTGAGAGTATTTCAAAAAAAGTTGTGATACTGTTTTTCTACTTTAGGAAATGTGTTGTGATACCGAGCCAATCTGTGATAGTGCTGCAACTTTTCTTCTATGTCCTGGAGTAAATTGTCAAAGTATAACTGTAGGCAAAGAAACTCAAATGTTTGGTGTTTCCAATCTCGTTAGCTGACAAGCCCCACAGCAAACAATAAGGAAACACAAGGCAAAAACTTGAAAGGTCTGGCTCTTTGACAAGATGCATCCAGTAGGTAGTCCTGAGGAACTACTGAGTAGGACACAGCTAGGAGGCACTTGTTGCTACACTTAAAAAACATGTCAAATAAAAGGTTCACAATGCCTGCCTGAACAGATGGATTATTCCACACCTCTTCAGAATTGTTTGTGAACCAGCCATCTTCTGAGTTCAAGCACCTTTTCTACTGTGAGAGTGCACATTATAAGGCTGTAGATGGTTTTAGTAAGATGGAGAGACAATAAAATAAGAATGAGATGATGGAACCTGACAACTCTAATGATAACATAGGACCCAGAAATTCCAGATCAGAGGAGATACGGTAATCAGTATAATCAAAGCACCTATACAAAGAACTGAAGAAAACCTTTTGTCATGTTGCTTCACCAGAGAAGGCTGAATACTGTAATTTACCATTTTTGGTATCCAAGAATCGTTATCATTAAATGATGAGATTTTTGTCCCTATTTTACATTTCTAGAAACTCTTAATATAAAAGCATAACTGAAATATGTTAAAAGCCATTTAAATGTTTATTTTATTTTATCTTCAATTACATTTGACATACCATATTATATTAGTTTCAGTTGTACAGCATAGTGATGAGACAATTATATAACTTACACAATCCTTATCCCCATACATCTAGTTCCCATCTGACACTGTGTATAGTTATTATAATGTCATTGACTGTATGCCCTATGCGGCACTTTACATCCCTGTGACCATCCTGTGACTATGAATTTGTATCGCTTGATTTCTTCTCTTCCTTCACTCATCCCTGCAGCCTTCCTAACATCACTCAACAAATCCAGCACCCACTGATACCACACAATCACTGCAACATTCCCATGTTATACTCCATATCCCCATAACTATTATTTTGTAATAACCAAAACAAACTTTCCAACTTCTTCCCCTTATTTCACCCACCCCATAACCTTACTCCCGTCTGACAGCAAATCAAATGTTTTTATATCTATGAATCTGTTCCCATTCCCCTTGTTTACTTTCTTCTTTAGATTTTACCTATGAGTAAAGTCAAATCGTGTCTGTCTTCCTCTATTCAACACTCCACTCAGTGCAATACCCTCCATGTCTTTTGGAGTTTTTAATCTGTTTCACTTGAAAGTAACTGTCGTTAGATATGTAGCTGTTGCCATTTTATTCATATTTTTTACTCCCCTTTTTCCCATCTTAAGGAAATCCTCTAACATTCCTTGTAGTACTGGTTTGGTGGTGATAAACTCATTTAGCTTTTTCTTGTCTGGGAAGCTCTTTATCTGCCCTTTGGTTTTGACTGATAGCCTCGCTGTGTACCTTAATCTTGGTTGTAGATTCTTGGTTCTCATCACATTGAACACTCTCTGCCAGTCCCTTCTGGCCTACAAAGATTCTGCTGAGAAATCAGCTGACAGTCCTGTGGGTTCTTCCGTATATATATATAGAAAGTTACTACTTGCTTTTCTCTTGCTGCTTTTAGTATTCTTTCTTTGTCTTTAATTTTTGCCATTTTAATTATGATGCACCATGGTTTGTGTTCATTTTTTTAAGATTGATTTTTATTGTTTTTGACAGAGAGAGAGAGAGAGAGAGAGAGAGAGAGAGAGAGAGAGAGAGGAAGATACAGAAACAGAGAGAAGGGAGAGGGCCCAGAACAGTCTCCATAGTTGCACATCGTTGGTTTTTCCATATACCGGTAGTTCCATTACACAGATGGGCTTGGGGCTGCACAGGGCAGGGGTCTCACCCTGGTGAGAACCGAATTGGGGGCACTCCCCAATTCAGCATATGGGTCCGCATGGGCTGGGGCCGAGATTCGATCCTCATTCCCCGGGGCTGCAAAGTGAGCGCCTAACCCACTGAGCCATCCCGTCTTCCCCTGTGTTCATCTTGTTTGGACCTCTCTGTGCTTCCTGGGCTTATATGTCTATTTCCTTCACCAGGTTAGGAAAATTTTCAGTCATTATTTCTTCAAATAAATTCTCAATCCCTTGCTGATTCTCCTCCCCTTCTGGTATTCCTATGATACAAATGTTGTTATGCTTGATGTTGTCCCAGAGGAATCTTAAACTATCCTAATTTTTATGGATTTTTTTTTCTTTCTGTTGTTCTTATTGGGTGCTTTGTGCTACCATTTTTTCCCTCCCAAATCACTGATTCTTACTCTGCTTCATCTAGTCTGGTGACTCCTACTCCAGTTTTATTTCAGTTATCATAATCTTTATCTCTGCCTGGTCATTTTTTTTTAATGGTTTCTATGTCGTTTTTATGCTTGCTATCTCTCTTGAAATATTGACCAAGTTCCTTGAGCACTCTTATAACCCTTGTTTTGAGCTCGGTCTCTGATACATTGTTAGGCTCCATCTCATTTTTCTGGGGTTTTCTGCTGCTTTTTCTTTTGTTTGTTTCCTCATTCTGGTTACCTCTCTATTTATAAAGGATGTGCCAAAATTCACACAAGAAGTAATTTTGTACAAAAATTGTGAACTGTAGCTGCCAAACCATTATTTAAAAAATTTGCTCAACAATGAAAATGCATTGTTCTTTTGTGTAGCACTCATTTTTAATAACCCTGAACTGTTAGCTGTCACACTGTCTTTTTTTTTCATTGGCAACACTTTACTGCACAAATGACGCAAAATTCAAATCTTGCATGAATTTTGGGACACCCTTTATATATTCTGCTCCTTTATGGAACACTCACTGCTACAGTTTCTTCGGGGGCTGACTGCTAATACTGAGTGGAGGTGGGGGGTGAGGGCAGAGGTCTAGAAGGGCAGGTTGGGTATGGTGACCAGTGCCATTGTTTTCCGCCTGGCCCTGGGGGTTGTGTGTGCAGTGCAGGTTTATGATTTTCTGTATTTGGTTTGCCCCAGGTCTCTGCCTTGAGTTTTGGGATCAGTTGTTTTATGTGCAGACCCTTAAGGGAGGACCGCTCATGGCCAAAGAAGGACTTTTGCAGGTGTTTTTTCTCTCTTTCCCAGCTGAAGAGAGGTTGAGCTGCAGTTTTCCACTGCCCCTGTTCCTCCCCCTTCTCACAGAACTGGAGTGAATTTGAGCTACGGTGACTCATGGCACCTGGTCTTCACCTCCTGGGGGCCAGAGTGAGGTCTGGTTGTGGTGTCTCATAGCCCCAGCCCCTAAGCCTCCCTCCTCTCTGTCCCAGGACTGAGTGACATTCGGAATGCTCCCCCGTGGCCCTGTCCCTGCTTCCTCCTTCAGCCGCAGAGTTCTATGCAGGGATCCACGGCTGGAGTCTCTGCCCTTCCCCTTCCCTCCTCCTCAGTTTGCCCCTCTTTGCCCATTTGCAGGTCCTTTGATGCAGTTGATGTGTCTCTTTGCTGTGTTTTTGAGCTACGTAGGGAATCATTGTTGAATTATAGTTGTTTTATTTGTTGTAATTTCCAGGGGAGCTTTCTGGGAATACCTCCTATGTGACCATTTTCTCTTCTCTCTAAATGTTTATTTTAAATGTATGAACTTATGGTATGCAACATACAGGGCTATCTGGAAAATATCCAGCCATTGTCAATATATTGAGAACAGTTACATGGCTGGATACTTTCTGGATAGCCCTTGTATATCCTTTCCTATTCTTTCTTGACTTGTGTTAAAGTCAAAAACAAATGTAAACCATCATTGAATGTTTGCTAAAACCAGTTTAGCCATTACTTTATTGTAATTACCAGTCACTGTGAAAACACTACATAAGTTGCTTTCTAACAGTATACCCTTGAGGCTTATTCCATGTTTTGGTTTGGATGCTCAGTTTTGCAATCTTTTTTGTGTGTGCACAATAAACTTTTAAACTAATTACTACTTTAGTGATTCATTGGTTTTACTTTGGCTATTTATGAACTTTTGTCATGATGACACGTTTTATATAAAGATAGAAATACACATAAAGCATGCTCAAAAGGCACAAACAATATTCCTATAACAAGGAAACAATTATTCTGAGTCAAATGCACTGATATAGTTTCCCTCATGCCAGTTTATTACATTGGTTCATTATTTTGTGTTAAAATAGAGTTTTTGGTTCAAATGCTGACCTTAAACAAATGCTAAATCAATGTCATTTATGTATATATAATCAAGCACTTTTTGAGAATTTTATATGCGTATAACAATTTATTAAGTGTTTATTGAATATATCACCAGGTGTGTGCTTTCTATAGGCTGCAAATAAGGGTAAGATTAAGATATAATCACAACTTCACGATGCAAATAGTTTAGTAATGGAACTCGCCATATCACAAATATAGCTTAACAACAAAAATCATGCCGTAGAATGATGGCCTGCCCACCTCTGTAACCATATCTCTTTCATCCTGTTCCATGTTCTCTACATACCACTCATAGTGTCACCAAACTCAAGGGGTTCATTGGTTGGGTGTTCTATTCAAGAATGAGATGTTTGTTGTAGTTAGGTAATTTTATTGCAACAAGTGAAGGAGACAAGGAATTCACATCCAAAGCTCTGTCTCCCTGAAGAGATGATTAGCCATGGCTTATCACGTTAATTGTTTAATTACCTGTTGATTTCTTCTTTGCTAAATTTATCCAGTTGGATTCCTCAAGCTCATCCAGTTACAGCTTTATCTGTCAAATTCTCTGGTACATCTTAATATTGAACAAGAATAACATTAAGTAACAATTTCCCAGACCTTGAGACCCTTGTCCTATCTAAAAATATGGTCTAGTTACAGTAACATTAACAAGGCATGCTCTCACTCTCAGTGCTTTTGCACAAGCTGCGCCTTCCTGGAAGATCTTTCTTGTTCCTTGTACTTTACTCACCTGATTTAACCCCTATTTATTCACCAAGTCTTGATTTTGGTCTCATGTCTTAGGGAAGTGTTCTCTGATAACTGCAGATAACTATAACTGATCCTCTGATGTGCTTCCAGCATCTTTTATGCTTTATTCTACCTAGGAAATATCAGACTTTGGTATTGTCGATTTATGTTTCTTTCTTGTAAAGCTGAAAGAAACTTGAAAGCAGGTTCTGATTCTTATTCAACATCATGCACTCAGCAGCTAGCAGAGTGCCTGGTGCCTTGTAGATTATCAAAATTTATTTATTTAGTAAATGTACCAATGAATGGATGAAAGAAGGAATAAATCTTTGCAAGAAGTTCAGGGATTTCATAGTGGAGCATAGAAAATAAAGTACTGGTTTTCTGTGGCATACACACAAAATATAAAGCATGATTCTGCTTTGGAAGAGATCACAATCTCGTTTGGAGAATCTAACATGTCCACTTGCACATATACTAGCCAGTTGTGGTTTTGCCCAGGCAGCCCATCATAAGCATTAGTAATTATTATAATCAATGCTATAGAGAAGAACAAGATAGCATTTCAAATTTAAGTTGACCCAGAAGGTTTTGTGGGAGAGAGAACTCTAATATAGTCTAGATCTATAAATAGTATTTGTATAAATTTATGTAAAGGAAGAGAATTCTGTATGGGAAACAACATGAGCAAAGAAGTGAAGGTAGGAATCAGGGTAAGATGCAATTAATTTGAAAGTAATTATGGAATTTATAAAAGCAACAACACAGGGTAATGGCTTTGTGGACACTGCCAATATATATGAGAAAGTAGCCTACTATCCTACCATTATACGTGAAATAGAAGTCATTAAATTTTTATCTTCAGGTCAAATTAAAACACAAAGAGAATGGCTCTCTTTTCTAGATGATCAATCCAAAAGACAATTTATAGAACCAGGAGAAAGAAATAAAAAAAAATTGGACTCCCCTGTAATAAATCCACCTTGACTCTTTTGGCTGTGAAAAGTTTTCACTGTTAGTGGGCAAGATTTGTAGTTTGATCCCCTAGGACATTCTTCAAAAGGAAAACAATTTAGCACATTCATTTTGGGCTTGCAATGGAAATAAAGTAGAAAAAAAATACGTTTTTACATTCTGGCTGCTTAACTAAATTGCAGAATAAAAACCTGGAACTGCATTTACTTATATGCATTATCAAGTGGTTCACAAGTAGTGCTCTAAGTGATATGGATTTTTGCATTTAATACAAATGTATCCAAAGAGGAATAATCACTATTCAAAATTAAAGTGATTACATTTTCTGAAACCATAATTTTTCATTAGAAAATAAAAACAATCCAAGTATGATTTTTTTTTTATTTTTATGGTGGATGGGATGGAGAAGGAAGAAAGAGCAGAGTGTCAGTCAATATGAACTTGGTCCTCAGATCACTCCCAGATTATTTAAATCCTCACATCACTTACCACTTCAGCATCAAGGCTCATTTTTCTTTTCCTATTAATCAAATTTAAGTCTATGAACACTTAAGTAGAAAATGTGATCTGTCTCAAAGAGAAAGAACCTTGTGTGTCACCTATTAAGCTCCTAAAGTTTCTTTCCCAATGACAAAACAGCAAATGTGGGATTGTTTTTCAGTTCATATTTTATTTGATTCTCTATGTGAAAAGCTACCATTATGTTTTTCTCTTCTTCTCTACTCCATTCATTCTAATTGCCTAAGAGAAAAGATATCTGTATCTTTCTAATATATTTTTTATTTAAAAAATTTGCTTTTCAAGTACCAGTGGAAATAATCAGTATTGCTAACTTTTCCAATGGTTGCCTTCTGCCAGATGAATCCTTCAATAGCATCTCTTAAATATAAACTTTCTTATTATATAATCATATAGCTAACATTTACTGGCATTTACTATGCCAGATATTAACTATAATACATGAATTACCTTCTTAAATTCTCTTTCACACACACACAAAACCCAAGTGAGATAGTTTTATTATCTTCTTTTTCTTTCTTTTTTTTAAATAAGGAACAGAGGCACAGAGGTCTATCATTTGAAAACCAGGCAATCTGACTTCAGAGTCTATGTTTTTATCTACGTTTTATCCTCACCCTTAAAGCATAATGGTGTATACAGGGCGGCTCTTGTTAGAAGCACAATGAACTGAAATTGAAATTCAAGTATAGCTAAGGACTCTTGCCTTTGGAAATTCAGTTCTTCATAGGAAAACAAGGAAAAAAAAAACCAGTTTGTCATTTTAATCACAGGCATCATTCATTTCTGCAAAGAAGACCAGGATTTACCCAGCCAATATTTACTGAGTATCTTGGATTAAGGTGCTGCTTGATGCCTCTAAAAATCGAGAGACAAGATTGGTAGAAAGAAAAGTAGGTTTATTCAAAATGCTGGCATTCTGAGAGGATGGCAGACTGCATTCCAAATGCCATCTCTCTGATCGTGGCACCACTAGAAATTTTATAGACTCACAAGAAGAGATGGACTAAAGGAAAGGAGTTGGTGGTCCAGCAATTCCTGGTCGATTTGAAAAAGAAAAGAAGGTGCTTCCCATTGGTTTCAGGGATTAGAATGGATTTTATGCAGATGTTGAAAAGACTTCTAAATCAATGTAAACAGAGTCATTGAATTGGGTATGTATAGTGACTAGAAACTGGTATGTATAGTAAACAGTCATTGAAAATATATTAAGGAGGAAAACAAAATTTAAAAAAAAAGAAAAAAGTTATAAAAGGTTTTAAGCTAAATGACATTTTTGAATCGAATTAAATATAAGGTGCTAGATCCTGAAAATAAAAACTACAGTGTCATCGTTACATATCTACCAGGAAAAAAATTATACAGTTTTAAGAGATATTTAATTCTCATGATTTTGGAGAAAAGAGGCCTAGGAGGTTCAGAACTTTCCTAAATTTGAATGCAAAAATTTGATTTTAAGTAGATATGAATACTTTTCTGAGAATAATGTTCAAAGCTGTCACCAATTTCTAAGAATTCATGATATTTTAAGACGTATTTATAACCACTGCCCTGGGCATAATAGACCAAAGAAGCCTCTCAAGAAGAGGCTTGAGAAGAGTCCTCTCAACACATATACCTCAAGTCAACTCCTTAATATCCAGGTTCCTCATAGGTGGGAGTTTCACACTCAATAGTGTTGTGTGACTTTTGACCAGAGCCCTTTTGCACAAATGAGGATTCCAGAGACTGAGTCAGGCCATCTATCCAACTCTTCCCACAGAGTCATCACATGACAGGAAAACCACTGACAGAAGCACACTCAACATTGATGATACCGTTGTATTAGTTTATATTTTTTCTTGTGACAGAAACTTGTTCATCAGGTTGAGGAAAAATTAAAAGTAAAATCTCTCAACCTGGAACATCCTTTCCTCAAATATAGAAAAGAAAGAAAAGAGTTTTACTATTGAATAAACATTAAATCAGACTGAGAGGTGCATCACCAGTAACCTGTTAAAGATATTATAACAACAAAGAAATCCATCTTTTGTAAGCCCCTGGGCAGATACGATCCATTACATAGATGTTCTCAAGGTTATCCATAATTTGTCTTCTTGGAAAAAACTTGACAGAACTGCTCACTCTACATTCTTTCATAGTTCATCCCAAATCCACCTGGTAATTGGGGTGGCCAGCTGGGGTTGTTAACTGCTTTCATGGGAAGAAATAATAAAACTTCTGTATCTCTATGACAAACTCCTCGTTATAGCTGGGAGCAAGGCCTCAGGCTAAAATTCTGATGTCAAGGAAGTAGGGACTCCAACTACTTGGTGTCTACATTTCAAAGAGATGGCTCCCAGGCCTTTAAGAAAACTTTCCTGGGTTGTACCATTAGTTTATTTATCCTTTAAAATGACTTACAGTAGTCCCCCCTTATTCGAGGAGGATACATTCAAAGACCCTGCAGTGGATGCCTGAAACCAAGGGTAGTGCTAAGCCCTCTATATACTATATTTTTTCCTATACGTATAAACCGATGATAGTTTAATTTATGAATTAGGTACAGTAAGAGATTAACAACAATAACTATAATAAAATAGAACACTCATAACAATATACCATAATAAAACTTATGTGAACAGCTTTGGGACCATTGTTAAGTAAAGATAGGGTTACTTGAACACCAGCACTGTGACAACATGACAGTAAGATTCCATAACCAAGATGGTTACTAAGTGGCTAATGAGAGGGTAGTGTATACAAAGTGGACCCTCTATACAGGGATGATTCACATCCTGGAGCAGGACAACTTGAGATATTTTCTTGCTACTCAGAACCATGTACAATGTAAAACTTATGAATTAATTCTGAAATTTTTCAGGTAATATTCCCAGACCATGGTTGACTGCAGGGAACTGGAAATGTAGAAAGTGAAGCTGTGAATTAGATAAGACTCCTGGATATACCTATCAAATGGACAGAGAAAGAGTTATAAACACTCAATTTTTCAGGGATATTCTAACAAAGGGAATGGAATCCGAGAAATTCTAACAAAATTAATTTGCCCTGACAAGGGAAAAATTGTTTGTTTCCAGAATGACAATATTAAGGAAAAGATGTGGCATTGGCTTCGTATGCGATCTTTAAAACGGGTTTTTATCCTCATCCCCTGGGAGATCACAACTTTCCCTGCTCCTGAGTTCAGCATATGTTCCGGACCTGTTACGCAGAAATCCAGCGCTGAGGTGGCATTAAATGGGCGAATTCTTAGGACGAACACTTGTGGAAGAGTAGTGGCTGCAGGGTTCCGCAGGGAGGGCAAGCTGAAGAAGGCATCAGCTCATGCCTGCGAGGCCCTGCATAGCTAACATGCATTGAGCAAGGAGAATGGAGCTTTACAAGGACATCCACTGACTCCCCCTGGGAAGTATAGCCCTTGGAGAGGCAGTTCTCTGAAAAGGCCGATTTCCAGAACAGGACTTAGCCACCAGCCATGTCAGAATATGAGTGATTTTGCTCCAGTGGGGCAAGGATCTGAGCAACACACCACACTATCCACCCCAGTGTGTTTGGCACTTTCTATTTTGAGGTCTAAATTCTATTATATTTCAACACCATTCTTTATGAGTCATTGTGTGGCTGAACAGTTTTAAAGCAAGTTTTCTAGAGGATTTATGGATGGTCGCTGTATACTTAAAGTAAATGCAGACAACAGGGTTGGGCTGTACATAAACCAAGCTTTCATTTCTCAAGTCTGCATGTTTTGGACTCCCTTTCCTTTCTCCTGTTCCTAAGGACTCCGTGAAGTAGAGCCCAGACATTTTCAAACCTCCTTCGTGGGATATCTGTTTCTCTCTGTGCTTGGACTGAGTGAACATTATTAGGATTCAATCCACAGCTTGGCATCATTATTGAAGGTTTTTTAAAAGTAATACATTACATGTGATCAATAGAAAAGCATACTTTAACTATGTAGCTTGACAATTGTATCTATGGTACAATACCTTAATAAATGAGTCCTTTCAAAGAAAGTGTATGTAGCATTACTCTACTTTGAAAAGACTTTCGTAACAGTGTCCTTCATAATTTGTAGTTATGCAAGCAATAAAAAAATATTGTCTAAGACATTTACTACTGAAAAGCCTTCCATGGCTCACTTTGGATATGTCAGCCTCCTCTATCTAGGCCCCTCCCTGCAGGAAGAGGCCAAGGACATACGCTCATGTTCAGTTCTTGTTCCTGAATTCCCCACCTTCCAGATCTTACTTTAGAATTTTTTGCCCAATGGTTTCCAGGGCCTAGGTAGGCCTGACCTGGGTCTGTTCTTGACAATAGATAGCCTCACAGATGTGTCCACCCTGTAGAACTCATGAGTGACCAAGAGGAAGTGGCTTCAGACCATGTTCTTGGGAGCTGGGACTCTAATTCCCTGTATGTGCACTCCTGTGGTCATGAGTAACCAGTTTAGCCATTTGGGTAAGAGAGCAAGCTTAGAGCTTGAATTTGCTTGTTGGGGTTTTCTTACATGTGTGTGTGTGAGAGAGAGAGAGACAGAGACACAGAGAGAGAGACAGAGTGAGAGAGAGAGAAAGAGAGACAGAGAGAGAGAGACAGAGAGAGAGGAACTCTCATGGGATGGGATGGAGATGTAGGAAAAGAGGACAGGTAAGCTATAGGCAAGGGGCAAAGGGCCAGTTTTCTGTCACTATCACATTCTGACTTGAGTTCCCAAGAAATCCTAGAAACTGATCTTCCAAGTCATTTTGAGGTATTAGAAGTTACAATAAAAATTATATAATTTATTGTATTTAAGTTTGTTTTAAATTTTATATATAACTTCTAAAATTATTCATATACAAGGTTTGTCCAGAAAAAACATTGTCATCACACCTCTGTTTTTCATATTACATGGCTGTATATTTCCTGAACAGCCCTTGTATGATAGGCAGATCTGTATTTGTACTCTTCCTTTGTGATTCACAAATATTGAAGGAAGACCTACTTTAGCATCGAACCCCTAATTTTCTCATCTTTTTCCTTATTATGTGCACTTTGGAGCATACTAAACTTATTTTCGTATTGGCAGTTTCTTAAAACATTTTGTTTCTTATCCTTCTATGTTTGTATTTGCCTCTGTGAGTGATTTTCTTCTCCATAGACTGGCTGCCCCATGCACCAAGCTCTCTTCTGCCCGCCATCACACCAATTTCATTCAATAGCCATTTCAAATACTGCCTGATGAATCTTTCCCCTGTGTTCTGCCCTCTGGCTCTCCCTCACCAGACTGCATTTACATACTCGTTTTTCTCTATTATCATTGTGAAATATTGGCACCAATGAAATTATATTCTAGTTATTAGTTACTTGAGGAAAATACTATTTCTTAGATATCTTTCTAACAACAGAGGCTATCATGGTATCTCATGAAGACTAAACACTTCAAAACTATATGGTAGCTGGACAAATTTATAAACTATTAAGTAATGTGATGTTATCAATTTTAGAATTTAAAAGAATATTGGCCACATAAAAATTACCATGTGGACTCAGATGTTAAATCAAGCCTTTCTCTTATTTCAGTAGTCCTAGATTAATGAGTATTTGGATTTCATTTATGTAACTCATATGCTTGAATAGCTGTTGAGACATAGAGAATTAAATTACTACGTCCAGAAAGAGATAATTTATAGCAATGAATCAAGGAAAGGTTTAGTGTTTATTTTGTTCCATGAACAGAGGCTAACAAGTAAGTATTTTTTTTTTTTCAATTTACTTCAAGGTGACGGATGAAATTAAAATACATGTTCTTCATTACTTTTACAATAGTGAGAAGGATAAAGTACTAAGAGAATGTTGCTAATGGTGGTTGGGGAGTAGATAATCCAAATGGAATTGGATTATATTTATTTCATGGCTGCTGAAGATAATGCTTAAAACTTTATAAATCGACAGAGTGTTGTCTACATTTATTTTACAACCTAGTATCTTTTCCTTAGAGAAATTGCAAGCTTATCAGCTCAGATTTAGCTATTACGAAGTACACACCGCTCAGTCAATACAGACAGTTCAAAATACAGACAATTTCTACTCCTGAAAAAAAAAATACTGCAGTAAAAATGGTATCAATCTGTTTCTTCTTTTTAAAGATTTATTTTATTGTTTTTTACAGAGACAAAGAGAGACAGAGAGAAGGGGGAGGGACCAGAGCAATCTCCGCAGTTGTACATTATCAGTGTTCCACATAGTTTTGTTCCACATAAGGGGGTGGGAGCCACGCAGGGCGGGTACTGGTCTAGGGGCCTCCCGCATGGGAGGCACACCCTCTCAAGCCGGGGCCAAACTGGGGGGCAAGAACTGAACTGGGGGCCTCCCACATGGGAAGTACATCTCAGTTCAGCATATGGGTCCACACAGGCCAGAGCTGGGATTTGATCCTCAGTCCCCGGGACTGCAAAACAAGGGCTTAACCCGCTGAGCCATCCTGGCTTCCCCTAATCTGTTTCTTATATTAAAAAAAATAAGATAAGGGTATAATTATATTTAAGAAACAAAAAACACAATAACAATAATCACACACATTCTGCCTATCATTTATCATCTATCATCCATTTATCTATCATCATATATCTATTAATCTATATTGATATAACAATGGTATCTTCTTTGTTATTCCTATTTTAATTTCGCTATATATATTGTAAAATGTTTTAAAAATCTATTCAAATCATGAATTTCAGAAAAGCTTTATTTATTATATTTTCCCTGGCACTTTTGAAAAATAAACCTTTGGTGAAACTTTGTGATACATGGCGATTTTTTAAATAAGAAAGAGCTAGTTTTGCTGCCTTTCTTTACCCTCTATCATTGTGTTTCATAGACGAAAAGAACAATAACATGAAGGGATTAATGATGTGCCCAAATTCATTAGCTAAGAAGCTAATCCAGGAACTGAACTCAGTCTGATTTGAGACCTTGCATTCTGAGCCACTATGATATATGCACACTGTAAGGAAGCGAGATCGAGTGGCTAATCAAATGCGAGCCTTTATTGGGGGGTGGGGGGGGGGTGGGGAGGCTCCCGGGCTACATTGTTCGGTCCTAGGAAAAAGGTGGGGGCCGAAGAATGCGCGCGTGGGGAAGCGAGTGAGTGGGTTATATAGGGCTCTGGGGTCGGGGAGAGGCAGATCAGGTCACCAACGGAAGTCCTGCCTTTGAAAGTTCCCAGGCAGGTTACAGCCACTTAGAAAGTCCCCTTTGCCACATCCTATTTGCCCGGGCCCCCGAGGCCCACCGACCTTACACACACGACAGAATTATTGCTTAAAGTCATTGATAAAATGCAAAAGATGTTCACAGGTAGTGGATAAAAATCCGGTATTATAAACAGAAATTCAGGACATGCTTTGAAGGTACAAAGAAGTTCTAACTTTAAGAACTGAAGACTAAACAAATTTCAAGGTTTCTTAATTTGCTCTCTAAGTCAAAATCGTGGGCGAGATCAAAGTGCAAGAAGCCAATACATACAGGCTTGTTTTGCCCTTTGTTTTCCTAGTTTGTAAAACAGTTCACAGCTGCATCCACCTCCAGAGTATCAGGTTAGATAATATGTTTAAGGGGCTTAAATGAGTCTCAGGCTCATGAAGAGCACTCAGTAAATGCAGATGCTGTTATTCTTATTACTAATATTATGTAGTGATCCTGATTTTTAGAGGCAGCACAGTTAAGTGATAAAAACATAGAAGATGGGGGTTGAATTGCTCTTTCATAAGAAATCGTCATGGGAACATCACTGATATATTTATTGTTTTGCATGCCACTATGAAACATAATGCCTCTTTTTATAGAGGCAAAGGGAAAATTTTCTCAGGGCTCATCATGAAGAAAACTCCCTGATCTTATTGATTAAATACCGAGTTATTTAATATTTATTTATTTATTTATTTTATTTTTGACAGGGAGAGAGAGAGATACAGAGACAGGGAGAGAACTGAACTGGGGGAGCCCCCAGCTCAGCACATGGTTCCGCAGGGGCCGGGGCCGGGACTCGACCCCCGGTCCCCGGCGCTGCAAAGTGAGCACCCAACCCACTGAGCCATCCCGGCTTCCCCATAAATACCAAGTTATTGATATTAATTTCCTCTTTGCATTGTCAAGCTACATATTTGGCCCATTCTTAGAAACTGCATAGGGCTTTATGGTATGCATGTAATGAGTATACATGAAATCTTATCTTTCTTCATCTTACTTTGTCCAATCTTTCAATATACTTTATTTTTTAGAGAAGTTTTAGGTTTACAACCAAACTGAGTAAAAGGAACAAGATTTCCCATGTGCTCTCTACCCCAATATCCATACAACCTTCACTACTATCAAAATTTCACACCAAAGTGCTACATTGTTTACAATCATTGAATCTACATGGAAACATCATTATCAGCAAAAGCCCCTAGTTTACAGTAGAGTTCCCTCTTGGTGTTACACATTCTATGAATGCGAATGTATAATGATAATGTAGCCACCATTGTGATATTAAACAGAGTAGTTTCACCACACTCAAACTCCTATGTTTAGCAGATTACTTTTCTACAATGTAAACTCTATTTTATTTTTATTTCTGTTGTATCATACATATCACTCTTAAAGATATATGTAAATGAGACAAGATATAAAAATAGATGTAACTTCAGTTTGCTCTAAGTCTATAACAGTTATCTAACCTTTGTAATAACATTATAATTCCCTTTCCATATTGTAAGCTCTTCGGTGCCCACATCAGTGCAGTTTTCACTTTGACATCCAGCCTGTGCTTTTCATAGAGCTATGGCACATAAATGGTGCTTAGTTAATATTTTCAAAATGGGTGTATTTTTCCACAAACCACAGAATCTGGGAACTGTGTGATTTCCTGCTTTGTGGGCCTAACAGTACAGCACACACATAGTAAACACTCCACAATGAGTCATTAAATTAAATCTGGAAACTTACATAAATGATATATATTTATGAGTTTTATTGTATATTTTTATTTCTTTGACCAAGAAGCTAAGTATATCGGTGTTTCATGCTTCTTGTGTTATGTACTGCAATCACATTTGCCAATTCATGTCTAAATTAATTTTTAACTTCTGTAACTCCTAAACTACATAAAGATTTTTTTTTCAAATATATTCTGTGTTAACTTTTACATAAGGAGATTTTCTAATTTTATTGGATTTAAAACCCAAGGTTAGGCTGTCAAAAACACATCCGTGTAAAAATTTTAATACCTTTCACAATCACTACTTATCTGAAAGGTTTTCAAGAATTCATTACATATTTTCAAACTGTTTTTAAAAAAACAGAGATGATTATGATGCTTTTTGTGATTCAAAAAAGTCTTTGCACTTTCAAAACAGTCTTCTCTACCCTAGGAGCCAAGTATTATTAATTTCCTTTCTAAATTTTACTTTCTTTATGTAATGGATAAAGGTGAAGCATGCTAACTATAAGTTATCAGCCGTCTGACATGCTCTTATCCTGTTTACAGAATTTGAAATCTCATTAATTTTAAGATCTGATAGCAAAAACTCAAGCAAACTTATGTAGTAAATGCCAACTTCAATACTAAGTTATGTTCTTTAAAAACTATCTGACTGCTACTGTTTAAAAAAATAAATGAATAAACTTGTTAATGGAAAATACTTCTGTGGATGATAGCAAGAGACTATCATTGAGTAGAGCTTACTCTCATTTTTTTTTAAAGATTTATTTTTATTGTTTTTGACAGAGAGAGAGAGAGAGAGAGAGAGAGAGAGAGAGAGAGAGAGAGAGAGAGAAGGGGGAGGGCCCCGGAACAGTCTCCATAGTTGTACATCATTGGTTTTTCCACAGTTTTATTCCACAGGTGGGTATGGTGCTGCACTGGGCAGGAACTGGGCCCAGGTCTCACCCCAGTGAGAACTGAACTGGGGGCACTCCCCAGTTCAGCATATGGGTCCACATGAGCCTGGGCTGGGATTCTATCCTCATTCCCCAGGGCTGCAAAGTGAGCGCTTAACCCACTGAGCCATCCCTGCTTCCCCAACTCTCATTTTTAAAATTGTCATTCTTTTGAATAACAATGCTAGGGAGGAATTCAGGAGCAAATGCATTTATATATCTATATATTTACATGTCACTGGTTTCTGAATTATAAATAATAAGGCTGTACAATCGTTACACTCATTGAATCTTTTAAATGTTCTTTCCTGAGGGATGCCTACACTGATTCCCAAGTCTAAATTTGGTGTCTCCTATTTCATGTTTTCATAGTCACCTGTACCATTTTATTTTATTTTTTTCCAAAGTTATATCTGTAATTGCAGGCTTATTTGCTTAATAACTATTTGCTAATATCCATTTTCTTTACTAGACTACAAATTTCAAGAGAGGTAAAGCCTTTTTTTTTTTTTTTTTCTTTTCCCCCTGCTGAGTCCCAGTATCTGGGCAGAAGGGTCCTGTAAATGTTTATAAAATGAATCAATTAATAAGTAACTGATCCAAGCGATGCATCGAAAAATAGCAGGGGAATTCAGGCGTAGTCACTCAGATATTTCTTTATTTTAAATTTTTCAGTAAAGGCCTAGTCATATGTTTGTGCAGTATTTGAAATTTAATGAATTAAGGTAGATTGTGGTTGAAGCTTTGAACAAACCTTTTCTCTTTCCTCCCTTTCATTGGCAATAAATTCATTATAGATGTGCAAATTTGGAAGCAGAGGATTTATCAGTTCTTTCCTTCCTTACTCTAACATTTAAAGACCCATCAACAAATCAAGGGGAAGCCGGGATGGCTCAGCGGGTTGAGTGCTGGCTTTGCAGCCCTGGGGACCAAGGATCGAGTGTTGGCTCATGTGGATCCATATGCTGAACTGGGGTGTGCTTCCTATGCAGGAGGTCCCCAGTTTGGTTTTCTCCCCCTGGTTCGACCCCTGGCTTGAGGGGGTGTGCTTCCCATGTGGGAGGTCCCCAGCCCAGTTTCTGCCCTGCGCGGTCTTTGCCCACCTGTGTGGAATGAAATCATGTCCAAAACTGATGGCATACAGCTATGGAGACTGCTCTGGGCCCTCCCTACTTCTCTCTGTCTCTCTCTGTCTCTGTCGAAAACAATAAAATAAATCTTAAAAAAAACCCAACAAATCAAGGATGATAGGTTGCTTTATATCAAGTATAAAAATTTTCATGTTCTTCATGTAATGTCTTTTTAAGTTTATTACAATAAAATAATATAGTATAGTTCACCCTTGAACAATGTGGGGGTTAGGGGAGTTTACTCCTGTGCACTGGAAAATCTACATATAACTTTTGATTCTCCCCAAAATTAACTATAGCCATCCCTCAGTATCTGTGAGGAATTGGTTCCAGTACCCCCACCCCTTCTGCAAATGCTCAAGTTACATAAAGTGGTGTAGAATGATGCAATCCTTTTACATCCATGGGTTCTCAATTGTTGATGCAAAATACTGTTTTCCATCCACAGCTGGTTGAATTTGTAGATTTGAAACCTGTGGGTACAGAGGGCCAACTGTATATTTATTGAAAAAATCGTGGTATTGGTAGATTGTGCAGTTTAAACCTGTGTTGTTCATGTGTCAATGTATTATAGAACAGGGATTTTTTATTCCTATATATGCCAAGTGAAGAAAATACTTAAATCATAGTACAATTTAAACAGACTTAGATGATTCTCTATGTTAGTCAACAAGCTGGATGATATATAGCCTTATAAATTATATTTCACCACTGGCTAATTTTATTTTTTCATTTAATCTGTTTAAGGGGAAAACAGTTTTGTAAAACATTATTTTATAATTTAAAAATTAGTGTTATTAAGTCCTAATCTAATACTTGTATTAGCAATTACCTATTTATTAAAATATCAGAAAACAGTAAAAAAGTATAAATAACTAAAACTTAACCACAAAAATATGTTAAAATAACTAAATTAAATAGACAAAAAATTGTAACGTGAGTTTCCTATGTATTTTATCCCCTTTTACCATGAAGTCAAATAAACACATACATATACACATATAGCAAAATTACAATATTGTGGATCAGGGGTGTTAAACTGGTGGCCCCTGAGGTAATTTTTTGTGGCCCACAAAGCTCTGAAATAAAATGAAAATAGAAAAAATTGTTATGAAGAAAATAGTGCTTAGGGGAGATTGAGGCAATACCATACACACAATTCCCTCATTAACCCTTTAACTACTGAAGACGAGTATACACGTGGCCCAGTGCCTTTCCTGGGGGCCTGTGGGCTTGTATAAACACGCTCACTCAGTTCCATCGACGTTTGTAAATGTGATGTGGCCCGCGTGAATCTTGCCTGTTGCACCAAATGGCCTGTGTTTTAATTGAGTTTGACACCCCTATTGTAGATTAAAGTATGAACAGTGTAAACATTTATTTAACCCAAAATAACAATGCAATACACTATGCTCCTTTGTTGGAAATTCACAATGCACGTTAGTATATTAAATCTACTAAAGAAAAAACCTGTAAAACTTTTTAAAAGTATTTTCAAGCATTTACTAAATTTAGTGATGTGAATGAAATCATTTTTGTGTCAGTCATTGTCATTCTATTATTTCATGACATATGCTTTGGGAAATATTTATCTAAGTCTCTATTTTAAAATAGTCAACACATGTTTATTGAACATCAATATGTGCAGGAATAAGACAGTCAGGACCTCTTCCCCCTTAGAGTTTTCTTCTTAGGGAGATGGAAAATAAATAACCAAGTGAAATAATTAAGTATGGTGCAAGTGCTTTGAAGAAATTTAACAGGGCAATATAATAAAAAACAATGGAAAGAGATGATGTATTTCTGATAGTGTGGTCAGGGAAGACCTCTCTGAGGAGGGGCTATTAAAGCTGAGATCTAAGGTTAGTAAGGGTTTCAGTCTGGGAAGGACCAGGAAAGACCAAGACAGATATAGAAAGTGGAAAGTGCAAAATTCTTGAGCTAGGAACAGTGTGGTATTTTGAGAAACTGGAAATTTTGTGTGTCTGTAGAATATGTGTATATATTAAGTGCTATCAGAGTACCAGATACCACTGACTGGTTAGTTAGAGCATTATGGGCCCATCATGAGTAATTGGACCTTATTCTGTAGAAATCCACTGAGGGGCTTTAAGCCTCTTAAGAGTGTCCTGGCTGCTTGCTGTTAGGAGAATGGAAGGAAAAGGGACAAGAATAGGAGAAGGGAGATGACTTTCAAAGTTATTGAAGTTGTCAGTTGAGAGACAAAAATGCTTTTGAACAAAGGTGGTGACAATGGAGAAGGTCAAGAGTGAACAAATTATAATGCAGTTTGGAGGTAAAGCTGATAGAATTTGCTAATGGATTTTATGCAGAGACTGATAAAATGATGTGATTGTTGTATGCTGTCATTTACTGTGTTAGAGAAAAGAGAAAGAGAAACAGGTTTAATAGACAAAATCAGTATTTTTTTTTATATGTTAGGTTTGGGATGCCTTTTAGACATCAAAGCGCAGACAATAAGTAGGTAGTAGATGAGCAGAATATGGAGAAAATGTTGACTTGAGATGCACATTTCTAAGTCATTAGAGTATAACTTACATGACATCAATGATCTATGAAACCTACAGTGTCAGGAAAAATTGTGAAAGGTTTTGAAAATGAATAGACTAAGAGGACTGCTGTATGTAATCAATGAAAACTATGTGTTGTCTGCAACACATTCTTCTGAATAACTTTGAGCTATTTTGCAACTATGTAAATTGTAGATAACTGATGGCAATGGAAATGATTCTTGTCTGGAGCTATGCAAATAAATTTTAAATGCTGGGGACAATTGAGTCTCCCATATCCAAAACCAGTTTTTCATATATTTGTAAATTTTGTTCCACCTCCAGTTAGTTCCTTCAAATGACAGTTTTTCTTCTTCACAGTTCATATTTCTCTTTTATATAATCTTTTCTATTTAATGCTTTAATGATATATTCTCTTCCTTCTCTAAAAGGAAACTGAGGTCCATAAGGGCAGAATAATTACTATTCTTCAGTTTACTATTGCATCCCATATAGCCAACTAATGTCTTCTACTAAAATATAGGCTAATCTATTTTAATGCATGTTAATAATGACACTTTTGCAACCTCTTGGAGAGTAACCTGCAAATAAAGAGAAGAGGACAAAGTCTAGCAGTTATGCACATGGACCCCTAATAATATGTGACTTTCTGCAAAATAGTGTACCTTTGCTTTTCCATTTATATTAATATTAATAAAATGCTGATAATAATCATACCTATGTCTTCAGACTGTTATAAAAATTAAATGAGTTGTAGCTTGCTAAATGCCTGGAAAAGTACCTTGTATCTGGTAAGTACTATATGTGTTTTTTTGACAAATGACAGAGTAGATGACTCAAATTATATTTCAAAGCTTGAAGTTTTCTTTCCAGTTTTAGTTCTTCCCTAGTCACTGACAAGTTCTTCCCATGAAGTATACAAATCAGTTAAAGTATTTAGTTAATTCTTTTCTTTTTTACTTTTCTCTTTGTTTATCATATACTCACAGCTGCCATTGTCCAGGCTGTTCTGAAGGGTGGTGTTTGAGGGGTGGGGTGGGATGCATTCTTCATTTAGTCTCTAAATTAATTATAATGTTTATTACTCAACCAATCCTTATTAAGTAGCTGACACCTCCATTTTATTTTTTGTAGGTGGAGTTCTTAGTTTATTTTTAAGTGGGAGAAAGACTCTTTTCATGATTTCATTGTGCCTTATCATTCTCTAAACCCTTTTAGACAATTTTTTTAAAAGATTTATTTTTATTGTTTTTGACAGAGAGAGAGAGAGAGAGAGAGAGAGAGAGAGAGAGAGAGAGAGAGAGAGAGATACAGAAAGAAGGGGGCGGGCCCAGAAGAGTCTCCATAGTTGCACATCATTGGTTTTTCCACATATTTTTATTCCACAGATGGGTGCGGGGCTGCACAGGGCAGGAACTGGGCCCGGGTCTCACCCCGGTGAGAACTGAACTGGGGGCACTCCCCAATTAAGCATATGGGTCCGCACAGCCAGGGCCGGGATTTAGTCATCGGTCCCTGGGGCTGCAAAGTGAGTGCTTAACCCACTGAGCCATCCCAGCTTCCCCTTTTAGATAATTTAACTCCTTTCTATACTTATGGTGTTTTTCTAAAGAATTTGCATTGGAATGATTTAGATTTTGAATTATTGTGAATGTGCTTGTCCAAATTGTATATTATATTTCAAATCTTGGAACACCGTGTTCAAAAACATTCAATATTTGAGAAGACATGGACATTTTAAAACGAATTGATAACTTCAATTTTTTTTTCTGTACTTATGGTGTCTTTTTTTGAGTTAAAATAAATAAATAAATAAACCTAGGGTAGCCTCTGGGGGGAAAAGTTAATTTCAAAACCTCAGCCTCTTCTCTACTTTTCTACCCTCATTCTTGATTACATTTCCCAGTGTTCCCAGTCTTTTAGTCTCACTGACTCATAGGCTAACTGTCTTGCATGACCCTGATTCTTTTTCTTGTCTCTAGCTCTTTGCTCAAGGTAGTCCCTCTGCCCAGAATATTCTTTGCCACCATATAAACCTAATAAAGATATTTTTAAAACACACTCAAATTTACACTATCTAAAATGCCTCCCCAGATGCAGCCAGAATTTTTATGTGCCTTTCGTTCTCCTCTAGTATGTTTTCAGCTCCATCACAGAACTTGTTGTGACCTGCCTTGAGTCAACATTCTTCATTTATTTTTTTTTTGTAATTATTTATTTAATTGTAAACTGCTGAGGTTAAATTTAATTTCAGTCATTGTAGACTCCAGTGCCCTGTAGATTATGTTGCTAGGGAGAGTTTCAGATGCATGTGTGCTGAAAGGTATCATTTACATTGGCCATGAATATAAAGTTGAAGCTGAGTTCAAATCTTGTACATGCCCCCATCATGGGCAAACCAACCTCTACTGTTCATTTTTTCATCCATCAAGAGAATAAAACCAGTTTCTTTATAGAACTTTTGTGGAGATTAAGTAAAATAATATTGTGAAAGTGGTAAGTAAACCATAAGCAACAATATAAGCACTGACTTCTTTAATTTAGTTGCTTCTTTCTTTCCTGGCAGTTTCTCTCTTTTCTCTGCCTTCTGGGCAGCATTCCACTTACCAAACTTTTTCTTCCCTCCTTATACAGCATTGAGCAATTTTGCCTTGTGTTTATTTGGTAACAAGTCTTCAGTTTTTTGTTTTTTTTAAGATTTATTTTATTGTTTGAGAGCAGGTGTGTGTGTGAGAGAGAGAGAGAGAGAGAGAGAGAGAGAGAGAGAGAGAGAGAGAGAGAGAGAGAGAGGGAGGCAGAGGCCCAGAGCAGTCTCCACTGCTGTACATCGTTAGTTGTGATAAGATTTCATTCCACACAGGTAGATGTGGGGTCGTGTGGTATGGGCACCCAATCGGGATCCTCCCTCATGGAAGGCGAGAACCTTTGCTGCTGAGCTATCTCAACAGTTACCAGTTTCGCCTCAGTTCAGCATATGGGTTTGCGTGGACTGGGGCCAGGATTTACTCAACCTGTAGAGCAAATCCTGGCATTCCTCTTTCAGTCTTTCTCAGTCTCAGGTTCCTTAAAATTCATCCTGCTTAACACATAAATGCTCCAATATGTTCATGTACAATATCACATTATTTAAATACCTTCCAGTAATCATTGCCCAGACCTCAATTGTATACATGCAAACATCCAGGAGGAATGTGAGTGTTCGTAATTCAACAGAATCTTTGTTTCAGTTGGTTTCACCTGCTGTGGAAGAAATGCTTTGGGATTTAGGATCTGCATTTTTAGCAGATTTAACAAATTAAATGAATTCTCCTTTTTTAATTTCCCAAACCATACCTTTATTGCCATACCAGGTCCTTTTGGGGGATATAAATATATATTCAATGCATTGTCTCAATATACAGGCTATTAACAAAGTGAAATTAAGATTCCTTTTCGGAGTCAATAAGACAGCAATAAGGGAACCTCAGGAGTTCACTTTATTAGTGCCAACGAAGTGTTGTTAACGGAGTGGCCTCTAGGCGCATTTCTACATTGTTGTAAAGCCACAATCCCTGAACCATCTAAGAACTTGCTAAGTCAAAGATTTGCAGCACCTTTGGTACCAAACTGCTTATTTCTGCAAATATATTCTTCTCATTGATCCCAAAATATCTCTGAGAGCAGAGAAGATACAGGCTTTTCACTTTTTCCTTTTAGAATTTTTAATAAGTGAATCAAAAATCAGATATTGAGGCATTTACCAAGTTTTGGAGCTCTTGGGTAAATGTCCTTAGAGACTGATTAATTTTGAGAGGTAAATGGAAAAAAGAAAAATCTAACTAGGTTTATGAAATCCATACTATTGATCGGAGCAGAGAGAATTAAAACTATCACTTAGATCAAGTGATAATGCTGCTTCAAAGGTCTTGTAGAGAGTAAGGAGAATGAATCAAGACATGAAATACTTCCAGGGAAGAAATAATTTCTACCGACTGAGGAAAAAAATGCATGCATTATCACACAATATTAAGCTATCCTGGTCTATATTGTCCAAAAGTATATTATCTTGAATCTCTGTCTATCATATTATTTAGAATATTGCTGCTACAGTAAGCTGGATCATTCATAATTATGAAAAAATCCCCATGGGATGCATCCTTTTGCAAAACTCTTAAATGCTCTTTGATACCATGTAAGACTTGAACATTTTTCCTGCAACTTTTACAAGAGATGATCAGATATTTGAGAGATACTTCAGAATTAATCCTGAGAAGAAAACCATTGGGAAAGGCAATCTTGTGCATGTAGTCTTTGCTTGTGGGCATGGAACACTTTTTTACCTAGAGATAAAAATTTCATGCAGTTTATGCCAAACTTACCATGGCAAGTGGCCAACCCTGCTGCAGGGAGGGGATGAGGTATTTCACTGCCACACAAGAGGGAGCCGACTTATATCTTGAGGAAAACCCATTGGCCATCAGAGAACAATACCAGTGATTGAAGCTGATCATGCTGTCTTTTTTGTATGTGACTAAAGCATTGTTGCATCTAGTGCTTTACTGCATTGCAGTCTTCTTGGCAACTCTGATACCAAGATGCAATGGGTAAAGGAGTGTTTGGCTTTCTATTCTTGGTGCCTGCGTTGTGCTAATCATTCTTATCATCCATGTTCTGACAAAAATCACAGCGATTTTTCAAGTACATATGTTTTGTGAAGGAGAAAGCAGGACTGAACTATGTTTACCTATTCTTATAAATGATGCACACTGTTGAGATAAAACTGACATGTCCTTGAAAATAAAAAATAAAGAGGAATTTATTCTTTAAATAAAATCTCATACTGTACTGATTTTGCTTATTTCCCCAAATTTTGCTTTTACCCTAATCTGTAAGGATGGACTTGATAGAACATAAAAATGAAACATGAAAATGTTTTCTTATTCTATAATCATGAATAGTTGATAAAATATATTTTCTGATGCAGAGACATTTATTCAAGGTTTATTACTTGATTTTCCAGGAAATTGCATATCATGCGTCTCATTTTGGCCTAAAATGTTTGTTGTTGCTGTTGTTTTTATGCAAATAAATAGTTATAAAACTATATATTTTTTTAACACTGGTTTTTATACAGCTAAATTTTCCACCTACTAGAATATTCAATGACAAATATTTAGTCTTTATTAATTTTTTATGGTATTTGGAAAGTAACCTTTGTTCCTTTCTCTCCCAACTTCATTAATTCAAGTCCTTATCATGTCTGATATACTTTTTCTCAGTAAATTTTGAAAACACTGTAACATAATTATCAAGAGCTTAAGCTCCAAAATTGGGTTTTTATTTTCGATTCTGTTACTTGCTACAGAGGCCACTAACCCTTATAAGAACCACTTTCACTCATGCATAAAATCAGAGATATTTTTGCTTCACTTCTTCTTTTCATTGGGTTTCATGTTCCATGTTCCATGTTGGCAAGATTATTTTTTTTTTCATTTACCGTAGCTTACATATTTTACATCCATAATTTTATTTCCATGATGTTCTATAAAATATTATAGAAATAACTAGATAATTTGAAATATTATAATAATAGAAAACGTGAGTATTTTGTGCTTATGAGCCCATTCATGCTAAAACATAACAAAATGAATAATGCTCTGTGACAGTTTGAAATGGATATCAAAATAGTATATTTATGTCCAATGAAAATGTAAGTAATTAATTTAAGATATATGTGATTGTATATGGCCACACAAACACAATGTAGCTTTGAGATCTTTTACTGATTAAGTTCTCTGTGACTCAATTTCACTATTTATAAAATGTGTTTCTAATAGAACCTAAATCACATCTCACTGTGAGTCACATAAACACATGCAAGTAAAATGCTTAAAAGAGTGAATGACAGATATTGTATTTTTCATTATGTGATTCTCAGTGTGGAGTTCAATATACTTCAGTGCTAATCTTATCTACAAGGGAAAAGAGAGTTTCAGAATGTTACCAAATTTCATCTTATTGAAACAAGCATTCAAGGACTGCTCTGTAGAAGAATTTTAAGTCATAACCATTTCCTCGGACTTACTTATTATAGCTAGTTTACTCTGAGTGCATTATTTATTATTATCTTTTTTTTATCATCAAACTACAAAAATATATCTATTCGATCTTTCAACTATTAAACCAAGAGAAGATTATTTAACATATTTGTGTCACGGAAGTTCTTGACTTACTTGCTTATATTTCTATTTTAAACGTGATTAATAATTTTTAAGAGGTATGAGTCTAAAGAGTTTCAATTTGCAGATATTTAAAAGACATGACTATAGTACTTTAAACCAAAACTGAATATCCCTGATATAGTTTTTTATTGTTTTTAAATAAAATTTATAAATGAGTTTGAGAAACACTGGCATTGGCTGCAAATATATGGAAGGGGGGAAGAGGCATCATGGAGAAGAGGTGGCATGAAAGATGACTGGATACCTTTGGAGGGTATCAGTTGTGGGCATGGTGATTTACAACCCAGATTCCCCTTCAAAAAAATACTTGTTGCCTCCCCTTCTGTGAGTGCTGTCAGTGGGCAGCATTTAGCTCTCAGCCTCTCCAGATTGCCCAAACTCATGCCCTTGCATGCATGGCTCACATTCAGTGAATGATCAAAGTAAAACTATAATAACCTGGTTATACCTACCACCCCTGGGACAATTCTGCTGGGCATTAGCAGCTCTAGATTCTCTGTGTAGTCCACCGAAACAGTCAAGCCTACATTTAAGCTGCACCCTCTGCCCAAAGCTTCTGACTCCCTCTTCCTTCCATTCCTACAGAGTGCTGATGCCAAAGACCCTCCCTAATAAGTGTACCAAAACCTAAACTACATTTAAGGTCTTTTTCCTAGAGACCTATACTGCAATAGTGTCTATTCCAAATTTTCCATTTTGTGAATGAAGTTTGTCTCTATCATATATTAAGAATTGGGCTGCTATTGATATTTATTTCACCTTTTCCTATTCAATCTATTCATCTCTTTGGAAAAGGTGCCAACGAGAAACTCAAAAGTTTGTGAAACAAAGGAATCAAGTGACTGGATAATCCTTAAACTGAATAAATTATCTCCGGTGACACAAGAATTGATTAAAACCATTCCTTAATGAGTAGAGAGCCTGAGTGTGATGGCTAGAAGCTCAAGGTTTCTGGGGAAAAAACCTGCAATAAAAAGAACCCAATGTTTTAGCAAACTGCAAAGTTGCTAAGGTGTGCTATAAACAGACCACAGAGTGTTCATTTCACGCAAGAAATTCTTGTGAAGTAGATCAATATGAAATTCTCTTTCTTAAGAGCTCTTTGTACATGTGCTTACACAAAGAGACAGAGAGATGTCTTATAGAAATTTTACTTTTGAAATCTCATGCCACTTTTCCATGGGGTATTCCACTAACATGTTCTACTTATTTTTTGTCTTAATAATTCATCTGTGTTTAGTTGCTTTTAGAACTGAAGCCCCCAGTAGCTTCAGATTGATAGGATTGGCTGTTGGGCAACCTTACCAGTAATGACAATTGATTACAGGACCTTTTACCTGTTTAAGGGATGGTCTAAGCCAAAGCCACTTTTAACTTTTGTGTCTTTAAGCCAAAGAAAACAGACTGTGGGAGCAAACTTTTAAGGCACTTAAAGAGCACTATCAAGAAATAGGAAAACCGTAGAAAATATCTGTGCGTTATTTTGAGGCTTTGGGTAATTTCATTAAAAAAAGAATTGGTTGACAAATTTTAAGCATCAGATTAGTGTTTTATTGAGATTCTAAAATACGAGCTCAGAGAATAACTGAACCAGCTCTTTTATAGTTATATTTTCTAACTTGGAAACACAATGCAATGATTACATATCTTACTTAAAAAGCATTGTGGTTACTATTGTTTTCTTTGTAGCAAGCTATTCTTTATAAAATCATAATTCCTGAAGGAGAAATGGCTGCAAGATATTTTTGAGAAATATTATCACGTCTGTTTTAGACTTAAATAATCCAACTTTATGTCTGTGATCATTAGATTAGTATTGATCATTTTCTAGCCATTGTGAGAGAATGAAAACTAGCCTTTAAGTTTTAGAGTCACAAAGGTAGTAGCTTATATTCTTGATTAGCAATTAAATCTCTGCCTTATAGTCTTTCTATCAAATCTATTTTCTCTGGGGAATGTGAGGACACTTGTGACCTCTCTATACATCTCACTATACACGGGGGATAAATAAATCAGAGACATGAAGTTTTTTGTTAAATGTGTTCTGCTCTCAAGAGCAATAGGGTTGCTGTTGTACTAATTTTGTTAATAAGTAATGAACATAACGAAAAGTAGACATGTCCAATGTTGAAAAATCGTCAGAAATATTGTGGAATACTATGCTTTGAAGTACTTTGCAGAGTTGTAATAGATAATTTTGGAAATTTTAGGGTAAATGTTTTATTGGGCTCTCATATATTTTTATCCTCAGTTAATCAATTTTGTTCTTGGGTAATTATGATTGCACACAGATACCACTCTTTGCCCAACTAGAATGGTTACCGTATGTGACGACTTTAGAATGACTAATTGCCATGAAGCAATGATGTACTAGTTGGAAAAATAATTTAAGAATATGCCTGAATAAGAGTTTTTCAGTTGACAAAAGAGATCGAATTAGCGAATGTTTATGTGTAACCAATGTAGATGGGAAGAATATGGTATTTGTAACACATTTAAGACCAACCTTTCTTTCCAATCTCATGTTGCTAAGAAACCTGAAGAAGATCGATGATAAATATGGGGAACAAAAGCTCTACTTTGGCGGGCTGATGTTTCCCAGGTACTAAGAATTTCAAATACTACAGATAACCTTTAAATGTATTAATATTATATCCGAGAGATAGTATTTTAATGGGTTGCTACAAGACAGGTTTTTGCAGAGTACTTTACTTAGCTACTTAAGTACATTAACAATTACTGCCTTGCAGAGAAGACCCACCCTTTATGTTGTTTACTTATTGTAGCCTTGACTTTTATACCAGGACTGGTCAAGTTATAGGCTTGACTTCCTATGCACAAGTGAAGTCTTATTTCTTCAATCATTATAAAAGCCTATGTTTACATGTTTACAATTAAAACATGCATTTGTACCTAAATATCAACTACTGTATTATAAAAAATTACATCATTGTGGTTAAGGCCTGCTGTTCAAAAGGGGAAAGTCCTGTCAAAGACTGGCATTGGTTTGGGGGTTCAATTCTCACACAATGAAGATTTTACTTGGGATGCCTATCAATGCACGTGAGAAGGGTAACAGAACAGTACAATCAAGATTGCAGAACTGTAGAGTTCTAGCACACCAGCTTCTCTACTCTCTTATGTATTACCTTACTTCCCTTATTGAGTGTTCTTTGCTCTTCACTTTGTAAGGTGAAGAAAATCTGACTGCTCACAAAATAAGTACTACCATGGAAACAGCTATTATCAACAGCAGCATTTTCAAGCTTCTGAGAGTGTGGTAAACCTGTTAAAACATATCTTTACATTTTTATAATAGAAAATCCAAAACATTTACTCACATTTAAATAATTGCTAATTGCTCTTGTTACTTAATGCTTATTTAGGGGAATATGTATATGATGTGTTTTCACACTAGTTCATATAGAAAGATAATTCTTCTGATAAATTTATAAATATAACTTGAATTAATGGCATTTTTACATTCAAATGATTTTTCTATTGTCTCTCATGACTTTTTGAATAGCTGATGGGGCCAGGATAGTTCATTGTTTACTGTTGCTTATAGTTATTTTTTTCTAAGTAACTTCAAAGGGGTTTTTCCTAAGTAACTTCCCAGTAGCTTGAACTACATCTACAGTAATCTCTTTTTTTTCAAAGAACCATAGTAATCTTGGGCACTTATGTGCCTCAGTTCACTGGTGTGATATGTGTGGGCTAGAGGTGTGCTGATATATAGCACCCCTCACTTAACAATCAAGTTCAGTTCCTATGACTAGGTTATTAAGTGAATTGGTCAGTAAGTGAGCTGCTTAAGGGTAGATGTCTTATGATGTGTCGTGTTACCAAAGGGTATGCATATATTTTTTAATAGATATCACGTGATACCACATTTAAGAAGGAGGGCTGATAAATTTTACATCCACTGTGATATTCTTGGTCTTGCACACATAGATGCTTACATTTTTCAACCAGTACACATTGAAATGAAAGTGTTCAGATGTTCAGTTCAAACAGTGTACTGTTATTGAATTCTTAACAGTGGAAAAAGTTCCTTCTATTGAAATTCAGAGACAAATGCAAGCCATTTGTGGTGATCAATGTGAGTACAGGAAGACTCTGGATAAGGGGATTCAAAGATGGAGATGTGGAATAGGCAGATCTGAATGACAAATCATGAAGTGGAAGGCCATTGACTGCAAGGGATCAGCTTCATCAAGACCCCATTGAAGAACTGCCTCACGGATATCATCACGTCAAACAAAAATAAATTGCTGGTAAACTAAGAATTTCTAAGGAGAGAGTGGAATACATTATTAGTGTTCTTGGATTCTGCAAAGTTTGTTGCCAGGTGGGTACTGCACATGCTGTTTGATGAAAGGAAAGCTGAGAGAGTTTGAAAAAGAAGGTAAGGACTTCTTGAAGATCATTACAGGTGATGAAACTTGGGCCCATCATTATGTCTCTGAGAAGATGAGGCAGTCCATGAAATACCTCAGATCTTGGCTGGGAAGGTCATGCTGATTGTTTTTTGGTCTGAACACTTTCATTTTGATGTGCATTGGGTGAAATATGTAAGCATTTGTGGGTGCAAGGTCAATAATGATAGAGGGGGAGAGTGGAGCCAGAATTTATCAGCCACCCTCATATAAACAAAATATGTATACTTGTATAATTGGGATCACTTCGTGTAGTGAATACTGAACAATTGCGGGGATACGACAAAGACTAAGAAAGAGAATTCCCTGTGCTGGGGAACTGGTTGTAAGTCTGAGCGGTTATTAAACTGGTATGTCATGAAGTGAGAAGTGGCTGTATTGAACTCTTTAGCCTTTGGAAGGTAAGCAGGGCCTGGGGCAGCTGAAGCCCTTAGCACCATTGCAAGTTGGGTTCCACAGGAAACGGATTCTGAAGTGGAGTTTAGAGAGCATATCTTTACTTGGGAGTGCTATGGGTGTCAGTATGTATAGATGGGATGGGAAGGAAGCAGAGTTGAACAGATGGGGAATTCCAATGAAGTCCCCAAATGGCCCTAATGTGAGTTTTAGAATTGAAAGGCCTTTCAGATTTGCTCAAAATTGGATGGTGGGGATTAGGCAGTTATATACCTAGACACTTACTATGCAAATGGTAATAGCTAGACCACACATAAAAATAGAATAGTGACCCACAATATGTAACAATCAGCCAGAGAAGCTGTCCATTATCTGTAGCAACCAGTCCAAGAAGCCAAATAACAACTTCTGCTAACCTTTTAATATTTTATAAGAAGTTGATTCTGGTGAAAAGAAAAAAAAATGAGACACATTGTTAATATTTATTGTTCGATCTTTGATGTAAATTTGCATTAGGCTGAATGTAGAAAAACTATCTTTAAAAAAAAAAAGGAGTGGGGGAAGCTGGGATGGCTCAGTGGGTTGAGCACCCGCTTTGCAGCCCCAGAGCCCATGGATCGAATCCCAGCACCGGCCCATGCGGACCCATGTGCTGAAACTAGGGTGTGCCCCCAGTTTAGTTCTTGCTGGGGCCTATGCGAGAGGCTCCCAGCCCAGTTCCTGCCCTGCGCAGCCCCGTGCCCACCTATGGAGTGAAACTATATGGAAAACTATGCTGTCAACTGTGGAGACTGCTTTGGGCCCTCCCCCTTCTCTCTGCCTCTCTCTGTCAATTTCTCTCTGTCAAAAAACAATAAAAATAAATCTTTAAAAAAAAAGAAAGAAAAACTAGAAGCTAAATAAAGATGAAAGGAGTCATCCTGTGCTAAATATTTTATCTTTGATACATTCATTAGCTTTCTTTTTGTTATTGCTATATCCTGAATAGCTTCTTCTCAATACACCTTCTAGTTTAGTTCTGTTCCCATAATGCATCCACTTTTCTCCTGGGTGATTTGCACAGGTAGGTTTGGGTTTGAGAACAAATGTAGTGTACAAATGTTGTGGGCCCAAGAATACAATATATGCATTTTACTTTACATTTGATCTGATTTTTTAAACCATGGCTTTATAGAATTCCTTCTTTAGGAAAATAATTGAAAGAATATTTATATTGTGTGGAGAGTGATACTAGTTCAAAGAATTATCAACTGAGTGACAGGAGAAGAGAAGGTGTGAATTTTTTCACATCAGTTTCTTTTTTCATTTCCTTTGATGCTCTAAATATGAAACAAGAATAATGAATACTTGAATACAATTCTGAAAAATATGTGGTTTCTTTATTTTATTTTACAATTCAAAATAAAATTGCCAGAGGTAAAGCTCTGAATTATGAAGTCAGTCATTTTAACCTGTTCTTTGTGAAATATTCCCAGCTCACAAGTTATCATTTTGCATGCATATCCCCTTTTAATAAATGAAAATTATTTGAATAGAATACATTCTTCGAATATTATGCATCTTAAAAGTTTTATAGTCAGAGAGTATTGTCCTGATTACTAAAGACAATTTATACTAGAGATAAGGAATTATTAGAATAACATGTAGTACATTGATTAAAATAAAAATTAATATGCCAGGCTGTTAGAATTCAACTCCTTGTTCCACCAGTTTTAGCTGTGTGACTCTGGGCAAGTCAGTCAATTAATCTGTGTCTGTTTCTTCATTTGTGAAATGGCGATCACAGGAATTTCAGATTTTTTGGAAAAAAGAATTTTTAGGGGATGCCAGGATAGCTTGCCTCCAATCATGGGGTCCAGGGCTCAATTCCTGACCCGGCCTGTGCAAACTTCATGTGCTGAACTGCATTGCAACTAGTAACCACCAGGATGGCTCCGGGTGAAGGTTCTCACCTCCCATACGGGAGGTCCCTGGTTCAGTTCCCATCCTGCATCCACCTGAATGGAATGAAACCATGTCATAGCCAATGATGTACAACTATGGAGACTGCTCTGGGCCCTCCCCCCTTCTCTCTCTCTCTCTCTCTCTCTCTCTCTCTTACATGCATACATACACAATAAAATAAATCTTTAAAAAATCATTTAATATGGATTGAGCCCTTAGAAAATGCTTGGTTTAGAGCAGTAATTAGAATGCCACTCTTTTCAACTCCAGTGGCACTACTTATAATGATTCTATGTGACTGGTGCCTTCTGGTGCACAATATAAATGGTTTCAGCGCTCCTTGCAGTCAAGTTCCAGAAAACTATTGGTCAGCTACAGAAAATTATAGCTTTTATGTTATTTGTATTGTGATTCATATCAGGATGACTGTATCATGATTCACGTGGGACAGTATCGGTTTCTGTCTGTTATCCTCGCATTATTGATGCCACTGTTATTGAACACAGGTTTAGTTGCTTGCCCCTTTGTACCAATGATCAAGAGACAAGGACTGGTGGAAAAAAAGTAAGTTTATTCAAAATGCTGGCATTCCAGGAAGATGGCATACTGCTGTCTTAAAGACCACCCTCCCTATTTATAACACAGCCAGAAGGTTTTATAGGTACAAAAGAAGAAACAGAACAAAGGAAAGAGTTAGGTGACTCCTGGGTGCTGATGTCTGGAAAAGCGGCTGCTTGAGATAAAGTTATGTCAGACCCTGTTGTAGGAATGAATTTGCAGCCTGATTACCAGCATCTAGATGTATAAGGGCTGAAACAATTCCTTTTAAGTTCGTGTTCTGGTGATTAAGCAGATTAATGAGGTATGCATGTGGCCTTGAGAAAGCAGAGTCATTATATCTGGTAGGAGGGGAGGGAAGCGAAGAGAAGAAGAAAAAAATATATAAAAATTGAACTACATTAGATTGTTAAATCAAACTAAGATAAATTTTTCACCCTTGCACCACTTTTTTCTCCCTTCAGAAGTGTTTCCATTTGAACCATGAATTAAAATGTCACCATATTGTGTCTAATTACATGATGCTTACAATAATGTATCTCTTAAGCTTTGATGAAGGACATTTTCCATCTGTTCAAATCTCAAAGTCTACCACTTCAGGACTCGATTAGACAATATCTATGGCCTATTCATCAATACAGTTTTCCAAAAGAAGGTCATTGATTTAATTTAGTTCAGAAGAAACTTAGACTTTTTTTCATTATTGTTGTTTTGTTTTAGTCTTTCCAATGGTTTGTATTTTAATCTTATTCAACTCTCCAGAAAATAGTATTTTGTTGTGGTTTCTTAGTGTTGTTATTGCCTGTAATTTATTTATT
Source organism: Craseonycteris thonglongyai (assembly GCA_004027555.1). NCBI lineage: Eukaryota > Metazoa > Chordata > Mammalia > Chiroptera > Craseonycteridae > Craseonycteris > Craseonycteris thonglongyai. The sequence goes on along the minus strand of PVKE010010615.1, from coordinate 3,985 downwards.
TAATTGAAACATTAGCTTTTCACTGTTACCTAGTCAACTGTGGAATCAGACCTGCTTCTATTTTCAAGACAATCTAAGAATAACTTATAACACTTTAGCATTGATTTCCATGTCAGAATCTATATATAAAATTATATTTGCATTTAAGCTCAGGCCAGATGAGAGCAGGTTTAAGTGGGTCTATACGGAGTCTGTTGAAATAAGCCATCAAATTTTCTTTAGATTCTAAAATTGTAAGGAAAAAGTTTTCCAATTTTGAAAATGAGCTCACTTCTGTAGATTAATTTATTAAATCAGATTATATGCTCAAAATGGTTATTACACAATTATTATTATTTTTTTTAATTAATTTATTTATTTTTATTTTTAAATTTAATGGCGTAACATTGGTTGGTAGCAATTAGATAGTTTCCGGATGTACTTTATTACACAATACTTAATTTTGATAGTTACCATCTGTGATAGGTAGTTACCACCTGTATCACCTAGAAGTAGATGATAACAAATGGCAGAGGAATCTATATCTATATCTATATCTATATCTATATCTTCATTCATATATTGGTTTTGGTGGAGAGGAACATCTTTCTTGCCTTAACAAAAATTCAGATAATTTCTTTAAATTGTATTTTAAGAGTGCAATTAATTTTTTAAATCTGACAGAATTTTTCTCTGTAAATGATAAATGTTATATTGAAATTTCTTCTGATAAGTAAGTAATTTTTTTATTAATTGTTAAATTTATTGGGGTGACACTGGTTGGTAAAAATTACATGGGTTCCAGGTGTACAATTCTACATTTTTTGTCCATATCAAATTGGACTTTTGATATAAAAATTATTTAATAGTGTTAATGAAAATTCTCCTTAAATATATTCATTGATGTTGCTAAACTATTATAGTCCAAAGATTTGTTTTGCTGTATTTTGTTTTTATTTTACTTTGTTTTTTAAATTTATCTTTTTTCCAATACTTACCACTGGGCCATCCATAGCCCTCCATATATTTTTACCATTTTAAAAAAAGATTAATTCCACCATTTTGAGAGAAGGTGTGAATGAGAAAGTGAGAGACAGACAGAAGGGATTAGGACCCAGAGCAGTCTCCATAGTTGTTGCACATCATTAATTGTGACATGTTTTCCACACAGGTGAATGTGGGGCTGCATGGGAGCAAGAACTGAAGGGGTTTCCCTGCATGGGAGGCAAGAACCTTCGCCCTGCCGTCCTGGCAGTTATCTGTTGCACGTTCAGCATAAGGGGTTGCACAGGCCTGGGCCAGAAATCGAACCTTGGACCTCGTGATTTTGAAGCAAGTGCTCAACCATTAATCTATCCCAGCATCCCATGTCAGGGTGATTTTATTGTCCATATTGTTGAATAGTAACTACAAAATAAATAAGTCTTGGTGACCAATGTTATTACCTAAGCCAACAACTTTTGACCCACTTTATTTCCCCTTAAGTATCTAGTTCTCTTTGCCACACATTGCAACTCTCCAGTTACGGTGTTTTGGCATATGGGTAAATGTTATTACTTAGAAAGAGACCGATTAAGAAAAATCGTAATTGGAAATGAACTGAGAATGGGCACATCAAATTCACCATCATTCTCTGATACCTGTAAGAGCCTTTAAAAGTAGGGAGGCTTTTAGAGACTTTTAACAAATATTATTCTTAAATTTTCTCGTGTATTGATAATGATATGTCTTCAAAAATTTAAATTTACTTATGAAATTATAATCTGGTGGTTAAGAGCTCTTCAAATAAGGAAATAAATGTTTAAAGACAGAAAACGTCATTAAGTACTTATGTAATTTGAATTTGAATCCATTAAGTGAGGAAGGATGAGAAAAACTGAAATATGGGCCAACAAACTTAAATGTAGTAATTGTATGTATGTTTCCAATGATTTTATTAGCATTATCATCTCCTTTATATAGAAAGTGTTTATTTCTGGGATGGATTTCCATTTCTGTATAATATTAATGACTTATTACAATTAATACTAGATCTCAGCCATGAAAACTAAAGATTTTAATTAAAAGTGAACTAGCAAAGAGGAAATTTATGATCAGTAGACAAGATATTAGACATTTACATTTAAGAGATTAGGGACAACCAATTGAATTAAACAGAAAATAAAATACTTTATTTTAGTTGATATAGCAAGATATAAAGTCTACACTTCCTGAATTAGATATGGATAAACCATTTGTAGGGGACAGAGGTCATATAAATTAGGCTTTTATTAATCTGAAGAAACTTAGACTTGAATTGCCCCCATGATAAAAGAAAGAATTTATTATTTCTCAGCTACTTCTCCAGGGCTGTGAGGCCAGCAAGAATAGAGTCCTCACTCTATTTCTGTCCAGAGAGGGGAAAAGTTATGTAACCTCATTCACAGAAATAAAAGGACAAACAACACAACGTATAAAATGTCCTCAACTTTGCTGACATCCAGAGGATATCAGAAATTTTATATTCAAATTGTATATTGAAACCATGATAATATTCCATTACACATTCAGCATAATGACAACTATTATCCTTATAGTAAACTGCCAATTAAAAAATATATAGAAATGATGAAGTTAAAAAAATTACCATTTGCAACCTTCAGAGTAGTATTTGAGTTAGGTAAGAATCTTCAGTGTTTACTAAAACTGATGTGAGAAAGTTTGATGAGGAATGGGAGATTTTAATATTCTCGTAGTAACTTCTCACACATTATTAATAATAGTGGGACAATTCCCTCTAATGGGAAAATTATAGTGAATAAACCACATGATCAAGTTTTGAATTTCTATTGCCTAATTATGTAACATGACCAAAAATGAAACAAATTTACCTCAATTTCCTGTATCCATAATCATAATCTAAGATGGCAAGCATCAGCAAACTAAAACTGAGAAGACTTATACAAAACATAATTTATTCAGTGTAATCTTATTAACCATTTTAAAATGAAATGTGACTCTCAAAGTGTACTGTTTTGGGGAATGTCTCTTGCATTTAATAGAGTATTTATAAACTATTGTTAACTAATTAGTAAAAAGATCTTGTCCTCATTATGCTTATTTTTCCTTCCAATGCTGAGTCAATAGATATACAATAGATATACTGTACAGTACATTCTCAGAGAGTCCAACAGTTCCTTTCCTTTCATGCTATTAGATAATTGTACCTTACTTTACTTCTACTTAAATATTGATTTTACTATCAACAAAATTTCTACTAGGCTCCTTCAAATTCTGTGTTTCATAATGCCATTCATATTCTCTCTTCATATGTTAGAAGACTTAAAGTTCTATATATTAGTTTTCTTCAATTTTACATTCCTACAGCTTTACTCTGGAAGTAATAGGAGGAATAAATTAGTTTTAGTGGGTATCCATGATTGAAAAAAAAGAAAAAAATCCCTATTCTGCGTAAAAGCTGAAACTATTTTAAAAGATAAACTAACCATAAAATTTGGCTCATATTCACATCATTAAATTCTTTTCTTGACAACGATTAGATAGTAAATTGAAAAGTTATATGGAGACAATTTAAGGTGCTCTTTCCAGTGTAAAATCATTCTTAAAGTCAATTTCTTTCATTGTATGAGAATGCATCTAATGTGCACTTTGATTTAACATAAAAATACTTGGTATTCTGGACATACTGTTTTTACATAAAGATAGAATGAGTTACTTTTTTATTGTTAACTTTATTAGGGTGACATTGGTTGATAAAAATTACAGTGTTTCCAGGTGTACAATTCTACATTACATTGTTTATGCATTGCATTATGTACTCACCACCCAGAATCAGCTCTTTCTACCACCATATATTTGATGCCCCTTCCCCAGTCCCCCCTCAGCTCTCCTACTCCCCTCCCCCCCTTACCCTCAAGTAACCACTAAACTATTGACTGTGTTCATGAGTCTTTATTTCTTTGTTACTTTCAGATTTATATTCTACCTATAAGTAAGGTCATATGTT
>PVKE010010614.1:0-42015 GCA_004027555.1 Craseonycteris thonglongyai | reverse complement strand
ATCGAATCCCGGCTCCGGCCCAGGCAGGACCCACGTGCTGAACTGGGGAGTTCCCACAGTTCGGTTCTCTAACTGTCTCTGTCTCTGTCTCTCTCTCTCTCTGTCAAAAAGTAAAATAGAAATAACTATGCACTGAAGACAAAAAGATAATTTCTCTCTATAAATGTGAAAAGATAAAAAAAAAAAAAAAAAAAAAAAATCTACCTCTCCCTTCTCTGCATGCCCTCCTTCCTTTTCCTGCTTCACCTTCCTCCATAGCATCTACCCTGTTTCCCCGAAAATAAGACAGTGTCTTATATTAATTTTTGCTCCCAAAGATGCGCTAGGTCTTATTTTCGGGGGATGCCTTATACGTATTTCAGCGAGAGGCAAAACTGTAAGTAGGTCTTATTTTCGGGGGATGTCTTACTTTTGGGGAAACACGGTAGTATCATCCATGGTGCTATATTTTGACTCGTTTGGTGTCTGTTCCTCTTACTAAAACTGAGCTCCATGGGGCACCGACTTTTGTTTGTTTGTTCACTGCTGTGTCAGCCAGGACCATGAACAGTGACTGGAACATAGTAGGAATTCCATACATATTGAATGAATGAATGGTGGTCAATGGATGGCAGAAGAACGAATGAATTGATGGAGCAATCAAAGGAAAAACCCACAGAAAGAGGTGGTCAGAGGAGAGTATCATTTCTGCAGGGGGTGAGGGTGGGCACACGATTAGCAGAGACCTTCATGAGGAGGCGATGAACTGTCAGGCCTGCCGTACACTCTGGGGAGTGTGGGAGCTGAGCGTGGCAGCAGCTCATAGGTTACTTCTCTGCCTTCAGTGGAGGGGAGGAGACTGGAATTGGAAGTGCTAATCACTCTGTGAAGAATTGCTTCTCTTGGCGATGGAATACACACAAGGCCAGTCTGTTTATTCTCCTTTGGCCCCAAGCAGCTGGGCCTCTTTTTCATCCTAATTGCTTTGCTTCAACTTGCTGTCACTTCCCAGGAGCAGCAGCAAATTAACTGTGTTTGTGTCAGACACAGCTGTGGGTAGACTGGCCACCTCGGAGCATGCCAGTCATGGCACAGAATAGGGGACCCCCATGGAGGGGGTCTCCCGGGACTCATCCCAGCAGGGTCCTCTGCACCCCTCCTGGTTCTGCCTCAGCTGGAGTAGGGGAGCACAAATAGAGGGAGTCGCTCTCTCTCTCTGGCATCTCAGCAGGTAACAAATGGTAAAGGGGGCCTTTTGTAGGGCCATGGGGTCTTGGAGCAGGGTGTAAACACCTCATTCAAACCCTCTCTTTTGGGGAAGCCGGGATGGCTCAGTGGGTTAAGCACTTGCTGTGAAGCCCCGGAGCCCAAGGATTGAATCCCGGCCCCGGCTCATGCGGACCCACATGCTGAACTGGGGTGTGTCCCCAGTTCAGTTCTTGTCGGGGCCTATGTGGGAGGCTCCCATCCCAGTTCCTGCCCTGCGCAGCCCCGTGCCCACCTGTGTAGTGAAACTGTATGGAAAACTGATGCTGTCAACTATGAAGTTTGCTCTGGGCCCTCCCCCTTCTGTCTCTCTCTCTGTGTCAAACCCCCCCCCCCCAAAACAATAAAAATAAATCTTTGAGAAAAAAAACCTCTCTTTTTAGAGGGAGGACAGGGAAGTCAAGGTGGAGCAAGGAACTCGCCTGGAGACACACAGGAATGCAGTGGACCGCCATGAGCACAAACTCACGTCTCTAGAACCCTCTTCTCCCAACACCATGCTGCATCTCTTGTGCGGTTTTCCCAGACACCTGTGAGGTTTCCCAGGATGACCATCAGGCCTGCCCTCCTGATTGCAGAACTCCGTCCTTATCTTTTAGAGTAAGTCTCACCCTTCTTGTGATGAGATTTGCCATATACAGAGTTGCCATGCGGATAGATTGTGCGATGCACCTGTAGCTCTCCCAGTAGGGAGGGAGGTTGGAGCCCGAGTGTGAAGAACCTTGAATGGCAGGCTGAGAACTTGGGCCTTCTCTATAGGAAGTAGGGAGCCACCGCAAATGCTTGAGATGAGGAGGAGGGAAGACAGACACCATGCTTCCAAATCTCATACCAAGCCCCTCATTCTGCCCTGTGCCATGCAGCTCCTGTCTGTCCCTCTGGACCCACTTGCCCCTTCTCTTGCTCCATGCCCCAGGATTTATATCCCTGGGCTCTCTTGACTCCCAATGGGGGACTCCAGCAGTAGGTGGGGGTTGGGTGGGGTGGGAGGTCAGAGGACTTCGTTCCTGGCTCCCTCTCTGCAGGGCTGCCTTACCTTGACCTTTACTCCTCTACTAACCAGAGACACAGCTCCTGTCAGCTGGCCCTTTCTGTACGGTCCTCTCAGTCCCCAGGCAGTGCTGGCACTCTCCCCCACTCCAGGTGTAGGAGAAGTGAGAGCCCTTTGTCACCAGATGTACACGATCCCTGTCGTAGCCTTCCACCCTTTGTAGATGGCTTCTTTCCTCAGTTTTCCTCTAATGACCCAATTTGAGTGTGCCCTCTCTTTCCTGCCAAGAGGTGTGCCCTGTCTCCTCTGGCCCTCATCTCTCTGGGCATTTGTCATTGAGTGATTCGGTTTGGGCACAGCAAAGAACCCTGGAAAATGTGTCTCAGTGCCTTGGCCTGGTTGCAGTGATGGGAGCCAGAGGCCTGTCTTACCAGAAGGGGTGGTGCCTCAGTGACCGGAAGCTAGGGCCTTGCCTCCCAAGCCACTTGAATTTGAGGGGAAAAAAGTGACCTTTAGAAGCTCTCTGAGGAGTGGCTAGGAATGGAAACAGAACAAGATACATGGACTCCGGGGTGCAGAGCTTCTGCTGCTCCCTCCCAAGTGGGTGACCAGGCAGGTCTGCAGGCCCTGCCTCTAGGAGGGGCTGGTTCTCTCCTGCCCTGGCCAGACCTGACCGTTACCAGCTTTAACAGGTTTACCCGGGGGGGGGGCTTCAGGGTACACAGGAAGAGCCTTGCAGACCCTCACTCCAGGCTCAATCTTGCCACCCATTTGCTGGGTGGTTTGGGGCTGGCAGCACTACCTCTCTGAGCCCCACTTTGCATCTGTCATTGATGGGGATAGCCCATGTCTGGTGCACACCTTTGCTGTGTGGTCAGGTAAGGGATGTGTGTGCAGGCCCATGATGAGGGCAATGGGGATGCTTCAGCTTCTAGTTCAGACTTTCTGAATTCTATCCCAGCTCTAGCACTTTCTGACCATGTGACCTTGGGCAGCTGTTAACCTCTACCTCTCTGAGCCTCAGGTGGCATCTGTCAATGAAGGCTGTTGGGGGGTGAATGACATAGCACAGAGAAGAAATGTAGGACAAGTGCCCAGCCCACAAGTATCAATAAACCAGAAAGCCCTCTACGCTCAGGTAAGGGCAGGGGGTTATCTTGGCAGTAGCAGATGGTCTGGCTTCAGATGGAGAAGGCAGCGAAAGACCACATGTGTGATTAGGAACCCCAGAAAGGAGCTTCTGGCCTTCAAAGCATCTCCCATCGTCTCTGCTGTTTAGGCACGGTCTCCAGGATATAAGCCCTTGACCCTGCACCATCTCAGGGACATAGGACAGGTTAAGGTGGAAGAGCAGGCATGTGAGCCCTTTCACTAGATAGACACTGAGGAAATACCATCCTTGTGATCCTTGAGTCCCACTTCCTATAACCGAAGGCCCTGCCTCCCTGGGGAGTTCAACGTGCTTCTCTTAGCTTCAGAAGTAGTGACCTACCTTGAACCCTGAAAACAGCTCTGGACTGCCACTACATCTCCTTGGCCCCTGCTCCACATGGTCTGGGCTTGGAGTGGACAGAGCAAATCTCCTCCTCACAGAGACGGGATGGTGGCTTCCTGGACCAGCGGCACCCATCCCCTCCTCAGAGCTCAGCCGGGTCCACCACAGAGAGTATGGTCACTGATTGTGGCCTGCTTGGGGACGGTGAGCCACATTTGTCTCTGCCCATCCCTGTTGCCATCAGAAAGGGGCCATGTGCTCCCCAAAGGAGCACATCACAGAGATCATGAGCCAACTTGGACTTCTGTCCCTCCCATGGGGCAGCAGGGGGCCTTATGCAGATGACCACGAGGGCCCTCCCTGCAGCCACCAGGATCTCTGGTTCACTCCAGTCCCAGCAGTGTGGTCCCTGCAGGCTCTGAGGGGCTGCGCACTGAGGAATGGGGGGAGGCTGCCTTGTCCCCTGAGATTACCTCACTGATGTCATTCCAAGTACCCAGAGCTTTCCATACTAGTTTCGGGGGAGTCTTTCACCTGGAAATTTGGTAAAACATCTTTGGAAGCCAGTTACTTTTTGGCGTGGGCCACCCCTCAGAGAGCTTACTTTCAGGGTTTCCCTCCCTCCCTTCCTTTCTTCCTCTTCATCCAGAAACACTTCTGAGCCCCTCCTCTAACCACAAGCGGCACCAGGGCCAAGACAAACCAGGTTCAGTCTCTGCCCCCAGGGCTTCATGGTGGAAGGAAGGAAGGAAGCAGCCCTGTGGCAGTTCCAGGACCACGGGTAATTCCCTGATGAGATGACGCCCTCAGTGAGAGCCCGGACTTCCAAGCCTCCTGGCAGTCAACTCTCCTCACCCTGCTTTCCGGTCTTAGACCTTTCTCTAGGTTCTAGGCATGACGGGACACACTTTGCCACACCTTGGCCTCTGCCTTTACTCATGTTCTCTCCTTGCATCCCTCAGGGGGCTTTGGTTGTCAGCAAATTAAAGAGAACAGGATTCTATTGGCAGGACTCCGGTAGCTCCAGGTGCCCTGGGATGGCCAACACACCTGGCTGCTGAAAGGGTCTCCAGCAGCAGGAACCGTTTACAGACCCCCTGAGGCTGCAGCCAGAGTGAGTGTGCTTAAGACTCCAGGGTGACATGCTAGAATCAGCCTGGCCCTGTGTGACACACGCCCAGGGGACAGGGACAGGGACGGCACTTTGACAACATAGTAAGGTGGCCCACAATGGCAGGAAAGGTGATTCCTCCAAGTTCACTGGTCATTACTTAAGGAGAAATAGCCCTGAGGTGGGTGGCCAGCAAACAGTGGTGACCGCCATGGTTTCACTTCTGTCACACCTGTTGGCTCCACTGTGTTCATGCCATTGCTCCCCTGGCAGACCCAGCTCCCAGGCACACCGAGGAGCTACCCGCTCCCCCTTTTGCCCCCGGTTGCCTCGTGCCTGGGTGACTGCTGCCTGGAATGTCCTCCTTCTACTTTTCCGTGTAAAGAACTCCTGCCTCTGTGAGGCCTGGCTCGCGTGCACCCCTCATAGAAGATGCTGCGTGCCAGTCCGAGCCTGATCTTAGCTGGGCTCAAGCACCTCTAGTGTGGGGGTCTCACGTCTGCACACCCCCTTCACTGCACCAGAATTTGTGGCTTGTGAGCTGTCTGTCCCCATGGTAGAGGTCCCGAGGGCACCCTCACCTCCACCATCTCCTCTGGTGCCCAGCACTGGGCCTGCTGAGGGGCATGGAATTGTTCGCTTGCAGTGGGAATTCAGCCATGCCCCTGGTCTCTGGCTCCCCAGGCCCCTGGTTTCTATCCTTCCGCCCTTACCTGGCACCCAGTTAATGTCTCTGCTTAGCCTGTAAACATGTTCTTAATGACAAAATATAAAATCATAGGTTAAAAATCTTGAGCAGGAAAATAGCAGATGACGTGGTGTGGGCAGCTTTCCAGAGGACACAGAACGCACATCTCCTGAGTGGGTGGCCTTATAAGGACAGGTTCAGGAGGAGAGTAGGCAGGAGGCAGGGAAGGGCCACCCGCCAGGGAGGGGGATGCTGGGGTGGGTGTGGGCGTCCCAGTGCTGGCCTGGGAGCAGAGCCAGCAGGGTTGCTGGCTAGGACCCAGGTCCACAGGGGAGTTGGCAAAGTACCACCTCCACAGCTCTTATTGGGCCAAAGCCCGCCTGTCCTCCGGCCTTTGCCGCCATTATCCCCAGCACAGGCACTGACCTGCTCTCAGTCACCTGCCACGCGGACCCACGCCGCCCAGCCCAGCACTGGGAACCTTCCACTCCAGGACAGGCCGTGCCTCATTCTTCTTTCTGCCTTCCCCCACTGGGCCTGGCAGTGCCTGGCACCCACCTGGCAGGCCATACATTTTTTCTAGGTGGCAGAATTAGGAAGTGAATGGTTCTTCAGTGGTAGTTGTGGCTCATCGACTGAGCTGTAGCACCTGGAACACAGGCAGCTTCTTCTCAGAGGGTCCAGAGCAGGGCTGAGCGCACCGTAGGTGCTTAACAAAGGGTTTGGTGGTGGAGTGGGCCCTGCCTGTGAGTAGAGCTGACCACTCAGTTCTTGCTGGTCCAGGATCACCCTTGTCCCAGCATGAAGGCATTCACACTCCAAAACGCCCCCAGGGAATGCCTATGGCAGGGGCTTTACTCCCCTTGAAGACAGTGTAGGGGGTTGTATGTGTAAGAGAGAGTGAGTTTCTGGGATGTCCATGCATTCTTCTGACCACAGCATGTCTGGGAACAAAGCCCTGGCACTTAAAATCTGAGGGTGAGTGAGCTGTGCTTCAGGAGGTCCTGTACTGAGGGAGGGGCTCTAAAATCCTCCCCGAACCCTCTTTAGAAGACTTTCCAGAGCTCCCCAAAGCCCCAAACCATTCTGGTGGTGACTTACCTGGAGACAGCAGGATTGGTCAGATGAGAGGAAGAGCTGGGAGGGCCATCCCTCCCCTTTGCCAGCTTTTACTGGGTCTGAAACCCCATCACTTATGAGCCACTCACTATGCATGAGTTAAGCATTGCCCTCTCCCTAGATCCTCTTAAAAGGCAAAGCCTGTTCTCTACAGGGCCCAGCAAAGGAATTCTCTAATCACCAGATAAGAGAGGACAGGGCAGCTAGAGAGAGGTCAGGCTGGGGCGAGGGCTGGGAGGAACTATGGAGGACGGGGACTGAGTGTGGAGGAGGGTTCCCGAAGAACAAGCTCCTGTGACTTCTCCACTTGATCCTGGGAGGCCACCGATAACCTGAAGGTGTGTCTCCCTGCACCATCCACCGAGTAGGAGGGTTGGGGCTGAGAGGAGGCTCTGGCCGCTCAGCTGGCCCTGCTCCCAGTACCAGGCGGATGTTGTCAGCTGCAGGAGGTTCACTCCAGTTGAAGCAAGAGCCCCAGAGGCTCCTAGCAGAGGCGCGAGGGAAGAGGAGCCGGCTGGGTCAGCCGAGCCCGGGGAGGGTCCTGCCTTGCCTGAGACTCTGACCTTTGGGTAACCCCTGCTCCACTGTTATTCTGCTCCAAAAGACATGTCCCCTGCATAGTCATACAAAACACAGCAAAACTCTTCCATATGTGACTGCCTGAAATTCCACAGCTAGTCATATATTATTTTTGGGTCAAACTTTGCCCCTCTGTGGTAGGCTGAGCAATGGTCCCCTAAAGATGTCTGTGGCCTAATCCCCGGAATTATGTTTCCTTACGTGGTAAACAGGACTTTGCAGAAAGGATTAAGTGAAAGATTATGAGATGGGAGATTATCCTGGATTATCCAGGTGTGCCCAACATAATCACAAAGGTCCCTACAAGGGGCAGAAGGGGCAGCTAGACAAAGGGCAAGGTGTGCATTTCCCTGGGAAGGGAACACACCAAGAACTTGAGATTTTAGCCTGAAATGGTTTATGGATGCCCCCCCCCCCCCATTAGTCAGGCGGCCTTCTTTAACCTGCTGGCACTGGGGCCTCAGAAGGAACATAGTGAGGACACAGAAGAGGAGATGGAGCAAAAAGGACAGAAGTGAGGTAAGAACAAAAGCAGAACTTGCTTCATTCTGTATCCTTGAGCCAGGCCTTGGTTTACCACCTCATGCCCGACTCCACCATCCTGGCTTCCTCTCCAACGGTTTTCCTGTCTAGACCCTGCCTTCAGGGAGCTGAGTGTGTCGTCTGCTGCTATTTCAAAGGGTCATCAATGCAGTTACTTGACCCTAAGTATTAGATGTAGAGATTGTCCTCTAAGGTGGCACTCCCAGAATCCTCTGCTCCAGCCACCTCCTTAAATCCTCTGACCAGAGATAGGGAAGAGGTTCTCCCAAGTTTTCTGATTTAGACGGTTAATGCTGGAGATTCGTTAACCATAACAATGATGAGGGGGATGATCAGAGTAAAGGTAGTACTGAATATAGAACAAGGACAGGTATAAATACATATAAATAAGTAAATAGCTACTAGATGCCATGCCACAAGCTTCCTGTGAGCTATCCTGTTCAGTCATCCCAGTTGGGAAGTTTCATTATTAATATTTTATGGATAAGGCACTGAGACACAGAGAGGTTATGTGATTTTCAGAAGGTTACATAGCTAGTTTGTGGTAGGACTGTAGTTTCAGCCCTCAGAGGTCATGCCTTTAATGACCACACTCTTCTACATCCTAAGAGTATTTTAAATGAATAATTATGCCTTGATGTTTCATTTTTAAATCAATAGTTGTCTAGGGATGGGAAGATTTGGGATAGGTGGGAGAAGGATAGGAGGAGTGGCATGGGGGAAGGGTGTGCGATGTGGGTGTCACTGTCAACTGGTCACCACTAATCAAGGGAACTTAATAAAGTGGCAGACTACGGCCATATTACTTTAGTCAAAACATAAACAGCTTTGGATTTAACATTTCATCTTAGAAATTGAACTTGAATTTCATTATCTTCTAAACGCAGTTTTATTTTTGACCAACTTTACAACACTTGGTGATTTTCTCAAATAGTTTTGCATTGCTGCAAGTCATTCAAAGCAAGTTCTAAGACCAAAGAATATTTTTAATGTGATTTCCAGTTGGAAGATATCAGGACTTAGTGGAAAGCACCCAAGGGCTTGAGGGGCCTCAGGAGACCTGGGTTAGTCCCAAACTTGCTGTTTAGACCTGTGTAAGCTTGAAAAAGACCTCACTATGCATTCAGACAAGGTGTCTGGGTTGAAGCCATGAGAAACTTGTTTGTTTTTTATGCAGATCCAGTCCTGTTTTCTGGGTGAAGGGGATGGGGGTTTTGATTCTGTGGTAACTGCTGCAGGCCTTTGCACAGGGCCAGCTGGAAAGGGCAGGGGCACCTGTGTCTTGGCATCTGACCTCTGCTTTCCTGAGTCACAGGCAGCTCTAGCAACTGGTCCCCTCAAGCCCTGGGGGCTTCCAGAGGGTAGGCCTGGGGTGACTGAAGACAACTCTGGTCCCAATCTGCCCATTCCCCAAATGAGGATAGACTGACTGATATAGGACTACAGATTGTCAGAGTAGAAGGGGACCCAGATCACTGTCCCTGAGAGTCACACACACACTGGCCATGGGCCTACTACATTGAATAAAAGTCCCCAGAGATATTGGCATAAAAACAGACACAGAGATAGACACAGAATAGAAAGCCTAGAAATCAATTCACACATAATGGTATATTAATTTATGACAAAGGAGCCAAGGATACATAATGGGAAAAGGACAGTCTCTTCAATAAATGGTGTTGGGAAAACTAGACAGCCACAAGCAAAAGAGTGAAACTCAACCATTATCTTATACCATACACAAAATGAATTAAAGACTTGAATGGAAGGCTTGAAATCATAAAACTCCTAGAAGAAAACAGGCAGTAAGCTCCTTGACATAGGTCTTGGCAATGATATTTTGGAAATGACACCAAAAGCGAAAGCAACAAAAGCAAAAATGAATAAGTGGGACCAAGTCAAACTAAAAAGCTTCTGCACAGCAAAAGAAACCACTAATAAAACGAAAAGTCAACCTAATGAATGGGAAGAAATATTTGCAAATCATATATCTGATAAGGGGTTAATATCCAAAATATATAAAGAATTCAACAGCAAAAAAAAATTTTTTGACTTAAAAAAAGGCAGATCTTTATAGACATTTTCCCAAAGACGACATACATTAGATGCTCATGGCTAAATGGTACATGAAAAGATGCTCAACATCACTAATCATCAGGGAAATGCAAATCAAAACCAAAATGAGATGTCACCTTACACGTCTTAGGACGGCTATTATCAAAAAGACAAGAAATAAATGTTGGTGAGGATATGGAGAAAAGGGAACCCTTATATACCATTGGTAGGATGTAAATCGGTGCAACCACTATTGAAAACAGTATGAAGGTTCTGTTTAAAAAATTAAAAATAGAACTACCACATGATCCAGCAATTCTACTTCTGGATATTTATCCAAAGAAACAAAAACACTAACTCAAAAAGATATATGCACCCCCATATTAATTACAGCATTATTTATAATAGCCACGATACAGAAACAACTGAAGTGTACATCAATAGATGAGCAGATAAATTGTGACATATATATAACGGAATATTACTCATCTATAAGAAAGAATGAAAGCTTGCCATTTGTGACAATGTGGATGGACCTAAGGGTATTATGTTAAGTAAAATAAATCAGAAAGAGAAAGACAAATACCATAGGATCTCATGTGTGGAATCTAAAAATAAAACCCAAAAAGTAAACAAGTTCACAGATACGGAGAACAGATTACTGGTTGCCAGAGATGGAGGTCAGGGAGTATGGGAGAAATGGGTACAGTGGGGTCAATAATAAGCAATGTTTAAAAAGATTTTAAAAAGGGATCCCAAGAGAGCTTCATATAAAAATAAGACAGATTCCAAATTGGACTTTCTGGATCAGATCATCCCGAAGTGGGGCTGGAAACTCCTCAGGGGCCTTCGGCCAGTCGTCAACAGAACCAAAATCAGAAATCAGATCTTTGGACCAGCAATTAGATGTTCTTTCCACACCAAGACCAGGAGCCTACAGGACCCAAAAGAATTGCCCATCATTTCTTTGATTTTAATTTTCTTAAAATCAAAGTTTACTAATGCACTTAAAGAGTCAAATACATGTAGTTTTACAAGACTTGCATGAAAAAACACAGCTCCTTGTCCATGCTCCCCACAGGCAACCATTTTCAACTCTTTTAGCTGATTCATTTGGTATTGAAGGAAACCAGATGTGACTCCCAAATAGGCCTCTTTCACATAACAATTATTTTGATCTGCAGGCAAATTAAGAAGCAGCAAATGCAGGAAAAGCTATCCCTAACCTTTTCTGTCGAAAGCAGGATATAAATTCTCCTTTTCTGGAGACAGATTCTTATCTTCCCAGAGATGTGCCAGAGGAATCTGCAAACAAACCCTCCCATATGTTGACCTTCCAACAGTATGCCATCCTTGGAAGCCTAAAAATGATTTGCTTTATTCTGTTATTTCTCTACAAGTGTGCTCACTGTTGAAGATGCCACATAAACCAGAGTTCTAAACTGCTGCTTTGAGTTACTTTTCGCTGAGGCATCTCCCACATGATGTATGCTGCATGCATTCATAAACTGTTCATTTTTCTCTTCTTAATTGGTCCAGCTGGAAACCTAAGACGGGTCAAGCTGTGCCTCCCCTATTGTATTTGCTCCCACCCTTGGCATTATTTGCATTTTTACAATGAGCATGCATCACTTTGTTATTCTTATGTGGTCTACAGTTAGAACAGACGTCCAGGCCCAGCGTGGGTCTGCGGTGCGCAGGCATTGCAGAGCACCCTGGTGGTCACTGCAGACGTCCAGGCCCAGTGCACGTCTAGGGTGAGCGGGCATTGCAGAGCGCCCCGGTGGTCACTGCAGACGTCCAGGCCCAGCGTGGGTCTGCGGTGCGCGGGCATTGCAGAGCGCCCCGGTGGTCACTGGGCGCGGGCCACCAGCTCCTCCAAGGCTGGTTCTCGGCGATTGCCATGGACCAGCAGCACCTCCTTAATTCGGTCCTGCTGGAAGCCCATGTCACTGAACTGTTCCCAGAGGCGCAGAAAGTCCCCTGCCTGAGGAAGGGGAGGCAGAGAGGGTGCTGGGGACTCTGCAGGCTTGGCCTCCACACAGGGGCTCCCCATCCCCGGGGCGCCCTGTATCTGCTCCCAGAAAGCTGTGATCCCCTCAGGCCGGGTGAGCCTACTCCTAGGCAGCACCTGCGCTTCTCCCTCCACCTCTGGGGTGTCTCAGGCTTGGGTCTCCCTTTCTATCTCCCATCCGGGTGTCTAACAAAGACTGGGCACTCAGTACCACTTGGGTTGACTCAGCTAAATACCACAGCAGACTTGCCTCTGGCTTCCCTCCCCCCTTGTCTCCTCCCCCTGCAGTGCTTCATCTCCCTGTCATCTCCTCCCCAGGACTGAGCAAGCAGGCTGTCTCCTATGTTCCCAGGCTGGCTGGGGTGCTGCGCGCCCCTCCCTGCAAGCTCTTGTGCGTACCCCCTCCCTCCCCTGTGGCCCTGGCAGGTGGCCTGCTGACCTGGCTCTCAGAGAACTGGAACATCTCCATGGCCTCGTCCACCAGGCCCTCCTCGTAGCCCTGCTGCAACAGCCGGTCACAGGCGCTAAGGTAGCTGAGAAACTGGGCCGGAAAGGGGCAAAGACGGAGGGATGGGAAGAGGGGTGGCAGGGGCAGCAGATGGGGGTAGAGTAGGCACCCAAGAACCTCATTGAGGCCTGAGCTCAGGCGGCTGACTAGGCCACCCACCACACACAACATGGCCCCAGAAAACCTGTGGAACAATAAGAGAGGGACAGAGGCCTCCTCTAGGGACCTGCGGACAGTTGGACAGCCAGCCATCACCAACTGTCCCAAACTGCAGGCTGGAATCCAGCAAGTGGGCTGTCAGGGTGAGCTAAGGTATTCCCAGACCTGTGTGGGGAGTGGGACAGGCCTGAAACACAGGTGTCTCACCCACCACCCACCCCAGCCTGCTGACCCTAGTGAGCACCCACCTGTGTGAAGGTGACTCATCACCCATTAACTCCTGTGCACACCCCTCCCGTCGAACATATACATCTCTGCCACCCAGGGTGGCATGAATGCCCACTATGCTACAGTTCTGCACCAGTGCTGGAATGGGGAGGGGACAGAGGAGGACCCCACAGGGCTGAAAACCTGTGCAGGTCACTCCCGGCTTCGTCACCAGTAGCTGCTTTTGCTCTCAGGACGTAGTCCTGCCTCCCATCCAAGCCTCAAAGGCCTGCTCCTGCCCCTGTCAGTCACCTCAGCTGCTCCCCAAGCCCCCCTGGGTCTCTGCATATCCATCTCCCTTGCCAGGGCCAGCCTCACTCCTCGCCCGCCCCCGTTTCCAGGGTGCCATGCCTGGTGCTCCCACAGCACCCCCTGCTTCCCCTATCAGCTCATACAACTTTGTAACTGCTCCAATGTCTCATCTTTCTCATCCACTAACTTTTTGCTCCATTGGGGAAGTGTTGTATCAGTCTTATTCACTACTGTGTTCTCAGCACCCAACATGGCAGGCAGAAGGGGCTCAATAACTACATGCTGTGTTTACAAAGTGAATTAAGGGCTACCTTCAAGGAGCTCACAGCTCAGTGGGGGAGATAAGCCCACGGGAAATCAGGAGTGCTAGGCAAACCAAAGCCAGATTTATAGGGAGTTGGTGTCAAATAAAGGCTTCAGACCATAAGAATTATGGGTATAAGCGGAGAAGAAACAGGTTGGGTTTCTGCAGACCGTCCAAAAAGCATGGGTAATATAGACTAATAGTTTTCAAACTGTTTTAGCTTCTAAACTGTCCAAACACCTGCCCCACGACACCTAGACCTTGCTCTGAGCACATTTGGAAAACCACCCAGCTAAGCCCTTCTTACACAGTTGAAATTGAGGTCCAGGCAGGGTGGGCAGCCCCACTTAGGATGACTCCTAAGGGCCCTATATCTCCCAGAGCTGTGGGGATGGCTGACACTGTTGTTGGGTCTACAAAGCTCAACTTCTTCATCTCTCTACTCCTGCTTCTGTTCCTGTTCTCCAGGAGTTGATCCCAAGGGCCTCTTTAATAACTCTCCTGTGTGCCAAACTCCATGTGAGTCTGCTTCCTGGGGAACCCAGCCTACAACAGTGGTTTTTATGTAGCTTGGTTTTCACCATAGCATCTAGCTGCAGCTTAAATACCCAGGAAGTGCCCAATAAAACTGTTGACTAGATGGATGGATGGGTGATGGTGAGAGAGGTGGATATGGGTATGGGTAAACCATTTGTTGAGGGAAGTGGTTAGATCTGTGCCATCCAATATGGTCGCCAGTAGCCATATGTGGCTATTTTAATTTAGATTAATTATAATTAAATTCTCGGTCATACTAGCCACATTTCAAGTAACTTCATATGGCTAGTGGATACTGTATTGGACAACACAGACATAAAACATCTTCCACTGCAGAAAGTTCTGTCAGGCAGTGCTGGAGCGATTCTTGGCTGCCCAAAGCTCTAGGCCCCTGTATTTAGTGCAGAGACCAAGGGTAGAATATCAAGACTCCCCAAGTAGGAGAGTCTGATTTCCTGATAAACTCCTATGGAGAAGGTAGCGTTAGAGTCTAGAAACTTGCTCACAACCTCCAATAATTAATGTCAGGCTGAGATTCTGCCTCTAAAGAGAAAGAAACAAAATTTCTTCAAGTTAAAAATAAAACCCTGTGGCCACTCCCCTGGTTCCAGCTCCACAGCCCCCAGCTCTGGCTGCTCACTCACCTGACTTAGGCTCTGCCGCCCTGTCTTCTGCAGAGCCATGATGGCTCTATGCATGGGATACCCCAGGGCCACCACTGGCCAGATGAGGTCTTGCTCCTCTTGACTCAGGGCAGATAGCAGGTCAGCAGAATCAGGGTGCCATCTGTGGGTGATGGGCGGCTGGAGTGCCTGCCCAAGAGGTGGCAGGCAGGTATACGGGCTAAGGGACTGAAACACAGACAAGCTGATGTGTCAGTTACCACTGGAGGCAACACCTGGCTGGGCAGGACATTTTTAAAGGCACAGTATCTTCACACGTCACCTGTACAGAGCGTAGGGCATAATACTACAGAGTTTGGAGTCCTGCAGACCTGGGTTCAAACCTCAGTGCTCTGCTGTTTACTCAGTTTACTCATGTGTAAAATGGAGCAAATTATACTAGATGCCTCAAAGTTTGTTCCAAGGCTTAAATGAGAGTACAAGAAAAGTGATTAGTAACAGGCCTGGCATACAGAAACTGCCAGTACATGATGATATTTCATTTATTGCTTAGAACATCTCTGCAAAAGAAATATGATAGGTCCATCTTATTATCCTATTTTACAGATACTGAAATCAAGGTTCAGAGAAGTTGATGACTTAGTAAGCAACACACATTTGGGACCTGAACTCTACTCAGAATCAAATCCAGCGTTATTTACCCCACACCTTAGAGGGATTTTACCAGCCAGACCCTCCTTCTTGAATTTGGCTGGGCTAAGGCTTGGCAGGGTATGGAGCAAGGTAGAAACTGGACACAGCTATGGTGCTGGGGAGACCCACACAGACTCTAGGCTAAGGTGAATGGCTTCAAGGCGTTTCAGTTGGTCTGGCCAGCATCACCCCTAACATTTTTCCCCTGAAGAATCATCCATGTATCAGCCCTGAACACATTAGCTTGTCCCTCCATCCCTAAGGAAAGCCCAGCCGCTGCTCTGGCTCCTGGGGCAGTGTGTGTGCATGTGTGTGCATGTGAGAGCACGTGTGTGAGCATGTGTGTATGTGTATGTGAGCCCACGAGAGCATGGGTGTGCGTGCGTGCAAGAGCACGTGTGTGTGTGCGCAAGAGAACATGTGTGTGTGTGCGTGAGAGAGAGCACGTGTGTGAGAAAGATTGAGAGAGCGATGAATTCCCCATCTATCCTATCTGCTCAGGGTTTTGTCTGCCATGACCTCACCCCTGGGTCTAGCCTTTACCTCCAGAGTGAAAAATATCCAAATCTTAGCATCTGAGTCTATTCTTATGACCTTGAAAAAGATTCTTAGTGCTCTCTGCCTCAATTTCCTCCTCTACAGAACATCTGCCCAGATCCCCACCCCCAATACACACACACAAGGTTGTTGCTAGCGTTAAATTTGATCTAGACCGGAGAAGAGCCACCCTGACACCAGCATCTGGTCCTTGGTGTGGGCATGGCCAGTCCAGTTCACAGAGCCTCTGCTTGCTCCTGTGGGAGGATTGCTGGCCCACTTTACAGGGAGAGGAGTGGCTCAGAGCACTTCAGTGACTGCCTAACGTCACACACCAGTGAATGGGAAAGCCAGACCTCAAGTCTCTTGGATTTAACTTCATGTTGGCCTTATTCTTTTGCATCTCCTGGCCTGGCTGTGGGGCAGTGGGAGGTAGGTGGGGCAGAAAGCTGTGCCCAATCGCTACCTCCTGCTACCAATCCTGACCTCCCCCATCTGCTCTGGATCAGGCTTTGTGGAGTTTGGTACTTACACAATTTGGACCTCTTCAAGAAAAAAGACACACAATTATGAATATAAAATTAGGTACAAGGCCTTGGAAGGAACAAAGCTTAAGCTTCATTGGTTTCACAGTAAGTTCACTTCCGCTCTGGGTTCTCTGGGAGCATGTCCTCTGTCCTAACGCAGCGACCCTCACCTCTGTCGCTACACCTGATCCTTCCACTATACAGTGCTGCCTTGTCCCACACCTTCTTGGCCAGCTCTTCTTGTCCTGTGCTTTTCACCTGGTCTCTTCCAACCCAGTGTCTGGCAGGAATCATACTGTGACTGTTCCTTGCTGGAGCCTTCAGCTCACCCATCTGCAGCAAGCTTTGCCCACTGGGAAGCCTTAGGTTTGTCACATTCATTAATGCAACAGGCATTCATTGAGCACCCCCTATGGACTAAGTTTGGTGCTGGCTGCTCTGGAAACAAACAAAAATGAGTGCCATCCAAACCCTGCCCTAAAAAACTCATATCCACAGGAAGAAACAGACAGGTACTGGGTGAATACAATCTTGTGACTTGTGCCCTAAAAGACGCAGAGCAGGCCCAACTGGAAACAGAAGAAATGGAGGACCTCTGAGCAGGGAACATTCTGGCCAAGGGTCGCAGTTAGAATAGCGTGGTATGCAGGGCCAGACGAGAGCAGGGAAAGGCAGAGAGGAGGAATGCGGAGAGGAGGGGACCCGGCTGGGGACCCGGCTGGGCACCCCACCTATGGAGGCCTCGCTGCTGAGTGGCAGCCTGAGTTGAGCAGGCGGGCTCCTTACCGCGACCGTGGGCTTATGGCTCCGCAGCGGGGGCATGGCATCGGCGGTGGAGGGCCGCGGGGGCGGCGCGGGCGCACGGGGGCGCTGGGGCGCGGGGCCTGCGGGTGGCGCGGGGCTGGGGCAGCGGCTCAGCGCCCGTTGGCGGATGCGGTGCAGGAGGGCGCGGGGGCGGGCGGCCATCCTGCCCTCGCAGAGCCGCTGCCGGGCCCCCGCCAGCTCCGACCTCACTCCGCGCAGCAAGTCCAGCGAGCGCCGGGGAGGGTCTGGGAGGGGGCGCCCTGGGGCGCTGGGCTGGGCGCTGCAGGGAGCTGGCTTTTCCTCGCCAGCAGCGGAGGCTTCTTCTTCCTCCGCAAGCCGCTCCTGGGACCTGGCCTGCGGGTCTTCGGCTGAGGCTGGTGCAGGCAGCACCCCGCGTTCGGGGCTGACCAGCAAGAGCCAGGCGGGTGGGGCTGACGCTGTCCCCGGGGCATCGCATGGCAGCCGGCGGGGCTCCCGGACCACAGCCTCCACCCAAAAGAGAGTCCGCCGCTCTAGGCTGAAGTCGTTCTGCTGAGAGAAGGCAACGTGAGGTTCCCACAAGCAGACCAGGGGCACACCCCCACCTCCCGGTCTCCCCAAGACCCTTGCCAGACCTGCCCCGCTCGGATTTGCAGCTGCGGGGAAGCCTTCCCAGCCCACCCCCACCCTCGGCTTTAGCTAATGGGGGTCGATGGCTATCAATCAAAATGTAATGGCAAACTCTGCAGGAAGGACAAAGCGAAGAAAAGGCGAATAGAATGAAATGCAGTGAGACCTAATATCTAAGTCCCTTTGTCATTCACGATGTAATTGAACAATAGTGGCTTAAAAACTGTATCCAGGGGAAGCCGGGATGGCTCAGTGGGTTAAGCGCTCACTTTGAAGCGCCGGGGACCGGGGATCAAATCCCGGCCCCGGCCCGTGCAGAACCATATGCTGAACTGGGAGCTCCCCCAGTTCAGTTCTCTCTCTGTCTCTGTATCTCTCTCTCTGTCAAAAATAAAAATAAATAAAAATATATTAAAAAAAAAAACTATCCAGTAAAACTTGTTCTTAGCAAAGGAGCTTTCACTGGAGTCCAGCACCATCTGCCGGGGAGCAGCCAGCCTCGGAGGCCGCCCTGGCGCTCAAAGCTCCCTGAGGAGTAACCCCTGCCCCATCCACTGTGGTTCCTTTGGGACCCAGGAAATGTAAAATTCGCTCATCTTTGTTGAACCCTACTTAGTGGGTCCTGGTGTTCTTTCCATTTCCAGATTATGAAAACAAGGCTCAGAAAATCTAATCTGCTAGAGGTCGGATTGGTGGTGAGTGGCTAGCTGTCCATCTGAATGTAGTGCCTTCTCCGCTACTGTCTGGCCACCTAAAATAGCAATCTGGAGCCCACATAAATAATCTAACCCGAGAGTTTATAAATGAGGCAAAAAATAAATATTCCTGTTGCTTGCCTTTAAAATTAAGAACCAGAATGCCATTAAAATTATAAAAATAGGGGAAGCTGGGATGGCTCAGTGGGTTAAGCACTCACTTTGCAGTTCTGGGGACCGAGGATCAAATCCCGGCCCATGTGGACCCATATGCTGAACTGGGGAGTGCCCCCAGTTCAGTTGTCATCAGGTGAGACCCCAGCCCAGTTCCTGCCCTGTGCAGCCCCAGTCCACCTGTGGAGTGAAACTATGTGGAAAAAACCAATGATGTGCAGCTATGGAGACTGCTCTGGGCCCTCCCCCTTCTCTCTGTCTCTGTATCTCTCTCTCTCTCTCTCTCTCTCTCTTAGTCAAAAACAATAAAAATAAATCTTTAAAATTATAAAAATATTTTAAAGTCAATTTCAGTGCTCCATGATGGCCAATTACAAGAAATGGGGGCTGGGGGAAATGATGTGTGTGAAGGAAAGGGGAGATGGAAAGATAGACAGACATGGACAGACTAGGTCGCTGGTGCGGCCCCCTCCCATCGCTGACATGACCCTACAGTGGGGAGAGGAGCACAATTTAGTTGTTCCTCCCTGACTAAGGTCAAGGACTATGCCTCACTCCTCTCTGTATCTTCAGGGCCCAGGGCAGACCTGGCACAGAGTGCACATTAGTGTGTGCAGAACAAATGGTTAGAGAAAGAGATTGGGCAAAATAGGCAAGTTGTAAAAAAAAAAAAAAAAAAAAGGAGGGAAAATACAACTTCAGAACTGATGAGAGAGACTTGTAGAGGCTAAGAAATAAAGAGACCACCAGCAGGATTTAGGGGATAAAATGATACAAAGACCCAATAAAAATACCAACACTTATGATTTATGGAACTAAGACAGAATTATAAAGTGCATATGAAAAACAAATAAGGATAGCCAAAAACAAACAAACAACAAAGAGCCTCCAAGGTAAAAAAGGCAAATAAAGCCCTACCACCTGTTTAATTACATTTTAAAATATCAATAATTAAAACTATGGTACTGGCACAGATAAAAGTACAGGATAGAAAATCCAGAAATAGACATTAATATCTATGAAGCTTTGGTAAATAATAAAGATGGCATCTCAAGCAATGGGAAAAAGAGAAACTAGTCAATAAATGGTATTAGCTAGCTGGAAAAAAATGAATTTGGGTGCATTCTCACATTATATACACAAGGACAAATTCCAAAAGGATGGAAGAGTCAACTGTGTGATATGAAACCATAAAAGTACCAGGAGAAAACAGAACAGAAACCCTTTATAACCTCAAGAGAAGAAAGCCTTTCTTATTCTGCATCAAAATCCAGAAGCTATAAAATGCACATAGGTACACGTGCAAAATCTGCACAACAAATATACCCCAGAAGCAAGTTCAAAGGTAGATGACAAACTAGGGGGAAAGTAGCACTCACATCCCAGACAAAGGGCTAACTTTATTCATATAGGGAGTGCCTAGAAATAGGTAAGAAAAAGACCAAGAGCCCAACAGGAAAATGGACAAAAGGTACTACGGACAGTTCACAGGAAAGGAAGTACAGCTGACTCTGAAACACAGGGAAAGCTGCTCGACCACGCTCACGATAAGAGAAGGCGAAATAGAACGACACAGATATCATTCCCTTATCCCTTGGCAAAGACCCAAAGCCTGATGGTACTCAGTTGGGGAGTGTAGGTGGGACAGGCCCCTTGTAGAGTGCTGGTTGGGATGTAAATCAGTATAACCACCATGGAGAGTAGCAATTTGCCAATATACTTAGACAATTCAAGAGAAAATTGCACATACTCATTTCTTGCAGCATTGTTGGGCCAAACAGAGAAGCAAGAGACGCCAAGTGCGGTTTATAACCTCTCTTGATCAGATCTTTGATTCACTGGGCTGTATTCCCAGTGTTTAGAACCTGAGATACATTTTCCCATAATAATAATGTTACAGTGGTTAGATTACCAGATGGACCTATAGTGGCTTAAAGGGAAATAGAGTAACAGCTATGCATCAGGCCTGTGCTAGGTGCTCTATATGTTCACTCTTCCTTCTCATTTTTATGATCCTTTTAGCAGTTGGTTGTTTCTAACCTATGGCATAGAAAATCAAAGCTCCCACCCAACTGACACTAGTGAGTGTGCGCAGAGTGGGATGGCAAAAGGCTGGGAAGAACCTAAGTGTCCATCAAGAGGGGACTCAGTTTGATAAAGTATGATGTAGCCACAAAATGCAATACTATGAAGTGACAAACAAAACTGAAGAAGCCTTGTATGTACAAATATAAAAAGATCTTAAAATATATTAAGTGAAAAAATAAAAAAGAACAGTATATCTAAAATGCTTTTATTTATTTATTTATTTTGACACAGAAAGGGAGATACAGAGACAGAGACAGAGAGAGAGAGAGAGAGAGAGAGAGAACTGAACTGGGGGAGCTCCCAGTTTAGCATATAGTTCCGCATGGGCTGGGGCCGGGATTTGATCCCCGGTCCCCAGCGCTGCAAAGTGAGCGCTCAACCCACTGAACCATCCTGGCTTCCCCTAAAATGCTACTTTTAGTGTAAAGAAAGGAAACAGCTGTATTTGCTTGTACACATAAGAATCTCTAGAACACGTTAAAAATGAGTAACAGAGGTCACCAGTGACGGGGAACAGAGCAGATGGAAAGGTGTCTGGCAGGGTGGGCAGGGTGTCTGGGGGCCAAACTGAGCCCACCTTGTTTTTGTGAACAGAGTGTTATGGGAACACAGCCATACCCACTCTCTCTTTTCTGTAGTGTTTATGGCTCTTTCCCTGCAACAGCAGAGTTGAGTCATTGCCAGAGTTTTTACTATCTGGCCCTTTACAGAAAATGCTGACCCCTGCTGTATACCATTTTATATAGTTGTTTTGGTTTTTTTTTTAATTTTTAAACTGTGTGAATATATTTTCTCTCTAAAAAAAAAAGTTAAATGGGAAAAAAGAAATTGATTCTAATTAAAGGGAAACTATTAAACAGCAAAACACAGACTGGCTGAGGCTTTAAGTATGGAAAGAAGGGTTCCTTGGAAAGCAGCAGGGTGGGGTGCGGGGTCTGGCAGACTTCTATTGGAATCTGGGTTATGTCACTCATAAGCCATGTGACCCTGAAAATTACTTGGGTGGGAGCTTTGATTTCCTATGTCATGGGGTAGGAAACCGAACTGCTGGAAGTGTCATAAAAATGAGAGAAAAGAGTGAATGTACAGAACACCTAGCACCAGCCTGGTGCATAGCAGGTGCTCAATAAATGGTAGCGGTTACTCTATTTCCCTTTAAGCCACTTGAGGTTTATCTGGTTACCAATGCACTATAACATCATTGTTATGAGAAACTTATTTCAGGTTCTAAACACTGGGAATACAGCCCAGAGAACTCCAAGGACTGATCAGGAGAGGCTAGAAATCATACTTGGAGTCTCGTGCTTCTCTGTTTGTTAGTTTGGCCCAGCAGTAAAAGTCTGTTTGTTAGTTTGGCCCAGCAGTAAAAGTGCGGGACACAGGCTTAAGGGAGTGCAGGTGCCTATGATGATAGCAGGTGGCAGAGCCAGGGACAGCACTTTGGCTAGGACATTAGACATGAATTTGGCAGAAGGGTGCCTGTTTCTGCTACTAGAAGTAACCTTTAGAATAGCCTCTTTCCAACCTGGCTGGAGCTTGGCAGGGAGGGAAAAACTGATGATTCGCCTCCACTGGACCTCAGAGAAGCAAGTCCCTCTTTTGAACAACACAGGGCATGGTCAGGGTGAGCAACACAGGGCACAGTCAGGGTGAACACAGGGCACGGTCAGGGTGAGCAACACAGACAGATATACTTACCATAGAACTCAGTAGAAGCTCCCTGCAGGCTGGGACACTGAGCTCTGGCCCAGGGAGGGACTCTGTGTCTATCACAAAGCCCTTGGGCACCTTGAAGGGGACATCATCGAGGGCATTCATTCTGCCAGAGGAGTGTGTCTGAGCAGGCTGGGGCAGGCCGTCTGGTGGCAGGGAGAGTGTAGTCCTGAGGACCAGGCTCAGGCCTCAGACGGCCTTGGCACTCTTCCTGTGTAGTGACTTAGCTGAGTCCCACACAGCCAGGAAAAAAACAAGGGGGAAGTGGCCAGTGCTGCAGGAGGGAGATGGATAAAAACAAGAGCATTCAAACGGACAGAAATGGACTGTTTCACGTTTAAGTCTTGCTCTAGATCCGACATGTCCAACCTGCGGCCCAATATGGCTTTGAATGAGACCCAACACAAATTCTTAAAACATTATAAGATTTTTTGCAACCTTTTTTTGCAAGCTTTTGTTGGTGTTAGTGTATTTTAGGTGTGACCCAAAGAGTTTCCACCCAGATAGTTAAGAAATATTAAATTACACAAAACTCTTCCAGAAAAGAAGGAATACTTCCTAACTCATTTTCTTATCAGTATCATCTTGATATCAAAACTGATCTCTCATGGACATAAATAAAAAAATCTTAAAAATAATTATGGATAGAAAAATACAATACTGCCAGGTTGAGTTTATTTCAGAAATGAGAGGTTGGCTTTCCAAAATCAATCAATGGTATTCTACAGATCAATACAAAAAAAAAAAAAAAAAAAAAGACCCAATACAAAAATAGGTTAAGAGATTTTATTAGGTAAATCACAGAAGAGACTATCATAGCCAGTACACGTATAAATTGTTTAATCTCGTTAATAGGAGAATGCAAAATAAAATGAGATCTCTCTCTCTCTCTCTCACACACACGCACACACACACACACAGAGTTAAAATGAAAAAGCCTGACAATATCCAGTGTTGAAGAGTATGTGGAACATCAGGAACTCTCATACACTGTTGGTGAGAAAGTCAACCAGTATTAATCAACATTATCTACTAAACCTGAGCTCAAAGAATCAAAAATTCAATGACACTTGGCTTCTGGAACTTTTGGCTAAGATCAAGTGTAGTATCTATTAGTTCTACACTAATTCACAACAGCCAAGTATTTGATTTTTTTTAATGCATTTTAAAACACAATAAAGATCTTGTCACCTTAAGAAATCAAAACACTTATTCAAACAGAATTCAAGCTCATGACTGCCTATACTTAAATCTAGACTCCTGACTGTAGTCTGGTGTTTTGCAAACAATCAGGACTTACCAGGGAGTACCTCTAGCTTAATACAATCAGGATGCTGCAAAGCCCTGCTGCTAGGGGTCACTGGGGTCATCTCCATGCCCACGAGAGCATCATGTGAAGAGGCAGAGTAGGTCATCTGAGTGTAGAGGTCAAGTGAAGCCAGCTGGGCAAATCCTTTAATCTTCTCATCTCCACTGTCTGTCTGCTCACACTGTCCATGTCTTACTATCTATAAGACTCAAAAGACTGTCTCCAGCACATTGGGAGTGGCTCTCTATGCTACAGGATCAGACAGGTCCCAGTGTGATCAGTAAATTAGCTGCTCTATCAGCCTGTTCTAAATGGGGACCTTTAAGGTACAGGGCGTTGCATGAAAACACAGGAAAGTTAGCAAGTTTTAGCATTCTCAGATTTATCATTCATATTTTCTGATATGAGTAAGATTTTGAACTATAGGAAAGGACCACAGTTTATTGAGACCCAAGTGTCCTGTGCAGGTACAAGGCCACCCTCCTCCTCCCTCGCCTCTCTCCCAGCATCTGCATCTTCATAGATTTTCTCTACTCAGTTCGACACTTGCTTCTGGAGTAATTTAAGTTTGAGGATTCTGGAAACACATCTCTTAAGAATAGCAAGGGCTGGGATGCTGGGATGGTTCAGTTGGTTGAGCACTCATTTGCAGCTGCGGTGTCTGAGGATCAAGTCCGGCCCCAGCCCATGTGGACCCATATGCTGAACTGAGGTGTGCCTCCCATGCGGGAAGCCCCGGGGTTTGGTTCCCGCCCTGGGTGAACCCACGTCCACCTGTGTGAAATGAAACTATGTTGAAACTAATGATGTACAACTATGGAGACTGCTCTGGGAACTCCCCCTTTTGTCTCTGTTAAACACTAAATCTTTTTTTTTTTTTTTTTTATCTTTTCACATTTATAGAGAGAAATTATCTTTTTGTCTTCAGTGCATAGTTATCTCCACCTTACTTTTTGACAGATAGAGAGAGAGACAGAGACAGAGACAGCTAGAGAACCAAACCGTGGGAACTCCCCAGTCCAGCACGTGGGTCCTGCCTGGGCTGGAGCCGGGACTCGATCCTCGGTCCTCATGGCCCCAAAGCGAGCGCTCAACCCGCTGAACCGTCCCGGCTTTCCCCTAAACACTAAATCTTAAAAAAAAGAAATAGCAAGGGCTACAGTGTAAGACATGATCTAGTTACGACATATTCTAAAATGACAGACACCTCTCCTAAATACAAAATGAGAATATTAAGCGATGATATTCTTCAGAGGAAGGGCAGTATTCTGGTCCTTATGGGGGTTAGGGAAGCTTTAGGAAGGATGGAACTTGACCTGGACCCTAGAGGGTGGTGGGAGTACAGGATGTGAGTAGGGAACAAGTGGGGTGGAGAGCATGGCTTCAGGGAGGGAACAGCTGGAGCTAGGGAGCAGAGGCAGCGCAAAGTGAGGGGAGACCGCTGCTTTACTCTAGTGTGTGCTGGGAAGCAGTGTGCAGTGAGATTGAGGGGTAGATTGGGATAGAACTTTAGGCTGAGTGCTGACTCCATTCAGTAGGCAGTGGAAAACCTCTGAAGCGGTCTGAACAGGTGGAGTGAGGGCCAAGGCCAATCTGTGGAGCTTCAGCAAACAGCATTATCCAGGACCTGTCCTTCACAGTCCCTGGGTCTGTGCCCATTTGCCTGCCTCTGGGCCTGGGGGCCAGGGACGGGGTGGGTGTGTATTTTAGCAATCCATCTACATGGAGCCCAGGCTATGACATTAATATTATTTTTTAAAGGTCTCCATTATACTTTCTAAATGACTTTTTTCTTGCCAGTAGCTTCAACAATCTGTGCGCCAATGACTCACACATTAAATTCTCCAGTTCTCTTCTGAGATCAAACTCAAACACAACAGCCTACAAGGCATCTCCTCCAAGATGTCTCAAGGGTGCCTAAAACTCAACATATTCAAAGTGAACTCCTGGTTTTCTCCTACCCTGAACCGCTCCCCCAGGTACCTCAAGGAATGTCTCAGGTATACAAGCTTGGGACTCATTCCAACACTTTGTACTCATCTCAAATTCCTGCCACGTTTTCTCTCTCAACCCATTTCTCATTTAGAAAAAATAAAGTGCAGCTTGCTGTCACATTCATTTAATTTTATATAAACATGCTCTTTGAGGCTGCAGCAAATCTGACTGGTTTTCAATGTGAAAGTAAAATATAAAAATTGTTCTTGGAGTGATTTCTAAACAGAACTTGTCTCTAATCCTAATGTAACAGAAATGTATATGATGATCAGTATTTAATAAATTTTTTCACACATAGGAATGCTATGTTTGCTAGGATTTGAAATCCATGAGTTATTTCAGGGTAAACATTGCAGTCGCAAGTGCAGCTGCTAAGTATTCTCAGGGCGAACGGGAAATGGTTTAAATCTCTGGAGAATCGCCATTTCACACTACCTCCACTGCTGTCATAGGAATCCAAGCCTCCATTATCCCTCACTTAAACAACTGGTGTCCATGTATACTCTTCTGCCCTATTATTGTAATTCTGTTCCACATACTGGAACAAAAGCGATCACTTCAAAGCAGCAAATTAAGCCATTCCCTGGCCTGCAAGCCTCCAACGGTTCCCAGCTGCTCTCAGAATTAAAATTAAGCGCCTGACAAGGGATTCCACAGCGGTGCAGTGTCTGGCCCCTCCCCTTCACCTCCTATCTTACTCTAGCCATGCTCTTATTCCCATCTCTTGGCCCAATGCAGGGCCTTTGCATATGCTATTAGAGACTTGATATAATAAATTCTTCTTCCTTATCTCTTCCCCATTAGTTTACAGCTATTCATTCTTCAGCACTCAACTGAAACATTGTATCCTCAAAAAAGCTTTGACCCCCAAATATGAATAGGTCCATCTAGTATAATGGCTTTCAGGATTTTTTTTACTGTGACCCACAGTATGAAATACATGACTTTGTGACCTAGCATATACACATGCAAACTGAATCATTCTTACCCTTACTATATGATACACAGATATTTTCTATTATTTCACCTAAATGCATTACAAAACACTCAGCTTTAAAAAGGCCTATAGAACCATACTTGTCAAAAAAAAAAAAATCATGCTTGTCTTTCAAAATACTCAGCACATTTTTTATTATTATTGAATTATATCTCTTTCTAAAACCTGTTGGGAATATTTGGTATTTTGCTCACCATGATAGCCCTTGTACTTAGCAAATTATCTGAGCCTCAACAGGCACTTAATAAATATTTAAACAATAAAAAATATAAATTGGTGACTATGTACTTTTTCTTTTGCCACTTATCACAATTATAACTGACTCTAATTATCTGTATAGTCATTAAGCTTCTCTACTGTAGACTCCAACTCCAGGAGAGTAGGATCCTAATTGTTTATTTTATTGAGAGGTGAGAGAGAGAAGTGGGGAGGGCCCAGACCAGTCTCCACAGCTGTGACATATAGTTTCACTCCACACAGGTGGATGTGGGGCTGTGTGGGGCGGGAACCAAATGGTGGGCCTCCTGCATGTAAGGTGAGAACCTTTGCTGCCATCCTGGTGGTCACCAGTTGTACCAGAGTTCAGAATGTGGGTTTGCATGGGCCAGGGCCTGGATTCAGTTCCCGGACCTTGCAGTTGCAAGGCAAGCACTCAACCTGCTGAGCTATCCTAGCATCTCCATGCTTCTTTTTATATCATATTTCTAGCACTTAACATCATATCTGGGTAATGATAAATAAAAATTATTTCTCAAGAACACAGTTCAAACCCTGGTATCCAGATTCTGGCATACATGAGTTAATAAAGTTGAGAAGAGTGTCCTGTTCTGCAAAATTATGCACTCTAATACCAAGTGCCTCAAAGACTTCAATCTTTTCTTTGGAAACTATGAAAAACCCAGTTTATTCCAAAAGGCAAATGTAAACTGCATTGGAAAGAAATTCTTCATGGACAGCCAAATGTGGCAGGTCAGAAACTATAAATGGATGTCCCCAAAAGTAAGCAGTTAATCACACAGGAACAGCTTATTGGTTACAAAGCATTAAAAAAGTTAGTTGGAAATGCCTTATGTAATCTTTAGCATTAAAAAAAAAAATCACTGCTAATACCGCATAGTACTTACATTCTTTATATACATTATATATTATATTTAAATGGAACAAGGTACACTTTGTACTTACCTTGTAATTCCTGAGGTAGCTTCCCTGTGGACAAAGCTTGGAGAAGTGAGTGAATTGCTACAACAGATGGCATAATCTCAGCTAAGCTTCTTGATACACATACTTGCACAAAAGTCACGTGGACACAGGAACATGAATGGTTTTAGAGTGACTAAGTCGGTTGGCTTATAGTAAAGATTTTGACATCATAAACACTGTCACTTGGGATAAACACTCTTAGTATTTAACGTATAACTAATTTCTTCTTTTTTTTTAATCTTTTTATATTTATAGAGTAATTATTTTAGCTTCAGTGCATATTTATTTTTATTTTACTTTTTGACAGATAGAGAGAGAGACAGAGACAGAGACAGCTAGAGAACCGAACTGTGGGAACTCCCCAGTTCAGCATGTGGGTCCGCCTGGGCCGGAGCCGGGATTCAATCCTCGGTCCTCGGGGCCTCAAAGCGAGCGCTCAACCCGCTGAGCCGTCCCGGCTTTCCCGTAACGTGTAACTAATTTCTTTATTTCATTTTCTATTCTTCCTTTTATTTACTTAATTCCTTAAAAGTCAATGCTTTTGTTGGGAGTTTCTTACAAGTACAGGGTCTCCTCTACTGGGAAATAAATATTCTTGCATATAGGAGATGAAAAATCAACACATTCCTGGTTAGCCTTTGAATGAGTCTATTTCTCTATTTTCATTAAGTAATGTTCAATTTATAGAGTATTTAGGTATAGGTGTAAAAACCATGATTTAGAATAGGGCTGGAGGCTCAAAAGAACTGTAGTTCCTAGTTCTGATTGAGAAGAAAAAGAACCAACTAACAATGACCACCAATAACAATGAGAACCCCGGTCATGCAGATTGTGGCCTGTAGATGCCTTTTCCACTGAGGAGGAACCAGGGAGCATTGGAGAAATGACTGCTTCCAGGGCTGGGATGGGAAATGTGCAAGATGGAGTTGGAACAAGATACTGAGATTGAGTGAAATCTCAGGAGCTGAATTAAAGAAGCTCCCAGTGGCTAAAAGTGAGGCAATCAATAAAACAGTTACAATGGGGTGAAAGACAAATATGTTTATATCCAAGTTCATAATGACACTTAAAAGACAAAATTCACTTGTCACCTTTGGAGGTGGCTAGGAAACCGCTGCTCTGAAAACTAGTGAGTCAAAAAATTACATATTCATCTCTTTCCTATATAAATTGTACCCAAGGGTAACCAAATAGCTGATGAGGGCATATTTCTTCTCCAGAGGTATACCAGCTAATAATTAAAGAAAGGAAGAATTGAACTAACACTATTTTGCAACCCCAAATCTAGGTCTTGATTACAAATGGCTGCAAGATCACAAAAAGAGACAACCAGACAGTTTTCCTGGAGTCCATACCAGGTCTATAAAATATTCTTGCCAGAAAATTCTCATCTAAATGTGATCAACCCTCTGGAGCAGCACTGTCCAATAGAAATGGGAGCCATATATGTAATTGTACATCTCAATTCAAACTCAATTTCAATGCAAACTCTCCATTTCAAGTGCCCAATAGCCATACACAGCTACCACATCAGACAGTACAGCTCTAACCACTAAATTATCAGAAACATTGGAACAGAGGATGCAATCAGCAAATCCAGACTGGGAACTCTTCAAAAGTTAGGGAAAAAATGACCCAATTTCTTCAAGTAATAAGTTACAAGGCAGAGAGTGCACAGGAGCTAGCAGGAGAGAGACCTAAAGATCATTAGAAACAGTAGACAAATCAAT
This sequence comes from Craseonycteris thonglongyai, assembly GCA_004027555.1. Lineage (NCBI taxonomy): Eukaryota > Metazoa > Chordata > Mammalia > Chiroptera > Craseonycteridae > Craseonycteris > Craseonycteris thonglongyai. The sequence goes on along the minus strand of PVKE010010614.1, from coordinate 12,454 downwards.
GAACAGTGCATAAATTGCATCTAGATCTTGATTTGAACAAAGTGTAAAATACACATTTATAATAAGGAAATTTGAACACTGACAGACTTCTGATAATATTAAGAGTAATTAACTTCTTTAGGTGCAATATGGCACTGTGGTTAAAATTTTCAATTATCTTTTTGAGCTATATATTGAAAAACATATGAAACAATGTCCATGAGCTGACAATTATTTGAAGCTGAACGATGGGTGTATGAAAAAAATTCTACTATTTTCTCTTTGGAATTTTCCACAATAATTTTTTTTTTTAAAGACTGGGATAAGATTACAATGTCATTGTCCATATTCTCAGAAGTATAATTCATTAGAAAGATTCAACTATAAATTTTCTAAACCCATAAAGTATCAGTGGCTGTTACCACCAGCACTACACAAGGCAACAAACCAGGAAAAACTTACAAAACAAAAAACAAACAAACAACAAAAATAGTATTCACTTTATTAAAACTTTGCAGAAGCTGACTGAGAGGAAAGAGGTAGTTTCTTCCACCTTGGCATTAAATGCCTTCTTTTCTTTGGGTTGTGCCGCCTTCATTTTCCTGAGTTCTTGCTTCACACTCCCTCCCCATCAATACAGACATCTTAGTGGCTATCTGGACACCAAACATATATCGTACAAGTCATCTTTTATTTCTACACTTTCTGCATCTCATCAGAGAGCAAATGGTAGAGATTTCTAACAAAAGGGCGCATGAACCTGTGGGGTTATGTGAGCCTAATCACATCAGATTTTAAGGTGTATGAGCTTAGACACATACTTCGGAGCAGTGATGGCTCTTATCTCTGTTAACTCTGTGATTAATCCATACTATATTAATTTAACAGTGCAAAGTAAAAACTGAAAGTGACAAAGGTATTAGCATCTTATACTCAAGAGCTTCCAACCACATGAAATCGTTTCCAAAGTTGATGGTGTCCTTTCCTGCTTATCCAGAGTTGGCTTCTGCAGACAAAGCTGTGTTTCATATTCACTTTCCTTTAGCAAATGACTATTTAATAAATCTGAATTTTGGAGTGAAAATATGTTTTATCAATGTGAAAGTGTGTGTGGCGATTTGGGAGGCAACAAATTAATTGCAAAGGCTCAAACTAAAAAATAAAAATGACATTTATTTAGCTTTTTGGAAATATAAATAACAATAAATGACAATAGGCAAAACAAAATTTAAAAACTGACATCTTATATCATTGATATCTCTAGGCACAAGAGCTTTTGTAAACAAATATTAAAAAATAAATTTTATTATTTTTATCTGTTCTTTCCCAGCTTTAACTACATGGATGCTTGAGTTCCTAAGAAAATTCCATACTTATACCAGCCCCCTACATGACTGAGTGAGTGAGGTTAAGGTCCCACTTCCATAGGAAAATAAATTTCTATCCTTGGGAACTAAAGAACTAGACCTCGAGGTACTTGAAAAAGATGGTGTTTCTATTAGTATCCTAATATGGGGAATATGTAGTCATCATCCTTTAAAACACGATCCAATTTGGGTATAGGTACCCTTCGGGTTCTCCCAGTTCTCCATATGATTACCCAACTAGGCCACCAGCTTTTCCGACAGCCCAGTCTGCAGCCTACAGCCTCTTAGGCTACACCGAAAGTGATTCACAAAACCAAAGATAAAGCAGTTTTGACCTTTCTTCCTGGAAGCTAAAGGGCTCTTTGGATGGAAAGGGAAAGGAGGTTTTTCATCAAGCTTACCTTCACTCTCAGTACTGGGGGAAGGGCTGCTAAATCTATCCAGTGCACACCTTGAGTGTACGGAGTGTACTTACCCATCACCACACAAGAAAGTTGGACAAAATAACAAGTCACTCTGGACCAAGCCCCCCAAAACAGAGGCAAATTCGGTGAACCAAAGCCACTCCCTGTGGTAATAGCCCCAGGTCACCGAGGTCCTTTTTTGAAGAACCATATGAATATCCTGATTCAAAAGACACCTCTGGCCAGGACAGAGCATGAAAGAAATGTAACTTCTGGATAGGGCCAGGCCATGCAGAATTTAGAGGCTATGGCTCAGTCTACAGTGAAAGACGATGGCAGCATCACTAACATGTAGAGCTGGAAAGAGCGCTGGCTGGACCACACTCCTGGACCGTCTTTACTAATGCAGCTTAATGGCGGTGGCCCAGATGTCGTTGCTGGGGAGCGGGGGAAGGACCCATCCTTGGGGAACGGAGTTGCCTTTAGGATGATCAGATGGTACCAGGTACTGATCCCAATCATGCCTTAATAAGAACATTATAGAACAACTGTTTACTTGTTTTATTCTAAGCCAGATGTTCAGCAACTAAATATTCTATTTCAGAACTTAGCTTTTCAATGACTGATGTACTACTAGTCCACTAAAGAACAAGATTTCTAGCAACTGGGAAGCTGGGATGGCTCAGCAAGTTAAGTGCTCACTTTGTGGCCCCGGGGACCCAGGATCAAATCCTGGTCCTGGGCCATATGGACCCATATGCTGAACTGGGGTGTACTTCCCATGCGGGAGGCCCCCTGTTTGGTTCTCATCCCTGGTTTGGCCCCTGGCTCAAGAGGACATGGCATGGGAGGCCCCCAGCCCAGTTCCCACCCTGTGCGGCCAAGGCCAACCTGTGTGGAACAAAACCATGTTGAAGACTGATGACGTACAACTATGGAGACTGCTCTGGGCCCTCCCCCTACTCTCTGTCTGTCTCTGTCTGTCTCTGTCAAAAACAATAAAAAGATTTCTAGGGGAAGCTGGGATGGCTCAGCGGGTTAAGCGTTCGCTTTGTAGCCCCAGAGACTGAGGATCGAATCCTGGCTCCGGCCCAGGCGGACCCACATGCTGAACTGGGGTGTGCCTCCAGTTCTAGTTCTTGCCAGGGTCTATGTGGGAGGCTCCTGGCCCAGTTCCTGCCCTGTGCAGCCCCGTGCCCACCTGTGGAGTGAAACTATGGAAAACTAATGCTGTCAACTATGGAGACTGCTCTGGGCCTTCCCCCTTCTCTCTGTCTCTCTCTGTCTCTCTGTCTGTCTTTCTCTCCGTCAAAAAACAGTAAAATTTAAAAAAAAAAAAAAGATTTCTAGGAATTATGCAAAAAACTATCTCTTAAATGTACATATAAAGAGGGAAAAAATCTCCAAAGAATTTATCTCATAAATAACCAAATAATGAATATGCAATCAATCCTCATTTGTAGATTACATTATAAATTTGCCTATTCACTAAAATTTACTTGTAACCCCAAAATCATTACTCTTAGTACTTTTGTGGTCACTTGCCAACATGCACAGAGCACTGAAAGGTATGAGTCAGCAACAGCCACATTTCCAACTGAGGTTGCACAAGGTGGCACTCTGCCTTTTTGTTTTTAGCTCTTCTACTGTAAAAGTGTCCTTTCTGCAGTCTACTTAGAACCAAGTTTTTCACATTTTTGTGATTTTTACTGGAGATTTTGATGTTTATGATGGCCCACAAATATAGCGCTTAAGTGCTGGCTAGCATGAGAAGGCTGTAATATGCCTTTCAGAGAATATATGTATGTTAGATAGCTACGTTCAGGCATAAATTGTCACCTGCTAGCCATAAATTCAATGTTACTAAGTCAACAATAATTTATATACGAATAAGGTGTCTTTAAAAAGAAATGACATAAAACTGTTATGCATTCATCAGTTGATAGGCTGACCAGACATCCCATTTTAAACGGGACAGAAAACAATGGTACTGTCCCATTTCAAATGGCATGTACAGTCAGCCTAGTCTCACTGGCTAACTTCAAGGTGTATCAGTAAGCTGAACATACGTATGGGACAGTACCACTGTGTTCTGTGGCCAGAGGCTCCCAGGAGCCTAACTCTGTATTTCCTTTAGGAGCAGCAGTTCAGTCTCTAATTCAGTGTTTGTGGCTTATAGAATATAACTACAGTCAATAGCAAGCACTGGCTGCACTTATACTTAAAAGCTAAAATTTGTTTATTAGTCAGAAATACTTTTCCCAGAGCATAAACTTGGTATGCTAAAGAGCATTGTTAGCACTTTGGAAGGAACCCCGAGATTTCTTAGTTCAGTGATTTTCAAACCGGACTTTGAAGACCCTTAGCCCCCAAGTAGATGTTTTGGGGAGTCTAGAAACTAACAAAGTGTTTCCAGTCAATAATAGATTTAAGATGCCTGTGGAACTCATTCATTCATTCTCTTTTACAGACTAATTTCTCCAAGGACTACATTTGGGAAGAGTACTACTGCTAAAGTTTAAAAAGGTCCACAATTTCATTTTTTAGGTAAGAAAAGTGAGACCCAGAGAGTTGCAAAGTTTACCCAGCTTATTTTTTTTTTTTATATCTTTTTATATTTATAGAGTAATTATTTTATCTTCAGTGCATATTTATTTTTATTTTACTTTTGACAGATAGAGAGACAGAGACAGAGACAGCTAGAGAACTGAACTGTGGGAACTCCCCAGTTCAGCATGTGGGTCCGCCTGGGCCGGAGCCGGGATTCGATCCTCGGTCCTCGGGGCCTCAAAGCGAGCGCTCAACCCGCTGAGCTGTCCCGGCTTTCCCTACCCAGCTTATTAATAACTGCTGGTAAAGATGAGACTCCTTGTTCCTAGCTCTCTTGGCTTTGACCTGTAAGAACTCACAAGTTAGCATGGGTCTTAAATAGTGTCCACAGGTCAGTATATAGGGAGAATCTGTTTAGCAGCAGAACAGAACTAAGAAATGGAAGCCAATAATTTAACTCAACAGCTATAGCATGGAATAATACAAAAGAGGAAGTTACAACCCAAGTTTCACTTTCTTCCCCTGTTAAAGCAGGGACATATACTTCTCAAGGATTAATGAGGCCTGAATAAGACATATGTGGCATCCTTAAAACTTGGGAACTTTATATAAATCCATAAGAAACTTAAAAACAAAGCATACACGGGGACATGGAGAGTGCCCCTCTGACCTTATCTGGATGAGTGCTGGCAGGGAGTGCTCAGCTTGGAGGTAATACTGTCGGAAAGGCTGTAAGAGGTGAGCAAGTGGAAACTCATCTGAAAAAGAAAAGGCACAATACCACATCATTGTGCTTCATATACAGAGTGTATTTCTCAAGGCTATGTGACTGATCCTATGATTATAACCACATGATCAAACGTGTTTCATCTTTATCCATGATTTCTAGGACACAGTTTAGAATTTCAAATTCTGAAGTTGTTATTTGTTGTCTACCATTTCTTAACTTAGGTTTGAATCACCCATGAGGAAAAAAGCTGTCATATAAGTGCAGTAGACTCTCCATTAACCGGAACTCAAGCAACTGGCAAAATTTCTACTTACATTTATCTGGCATCTACCAATCCCCATAAGTGTTGGCTAACTGAGAGTCTATTGTGTTTTCCTTTTCTCCACAGGAAGAAAAAGGAACTTACCTGGATCCCCAAATAACTTGGACTCAATTTCACGCTTCTGAAGTAAAATTTTCTCTTTTTCTTTCCTCTGTTTCTTTTCCAGTTCTCTTTTTCTCTCTTCCTCTTGTTCTCCTTCTAACATAACTCTGAGGGCTCTCTCTTCAGCTTCATATAGTTCAGAGCGTTTTTTAATGAGTTTTCTCAGTCGCTGAAGATGATGCTCAAAAGTCTCATCTGCTGAGGCTGGAGGACAGACTCCTGGGCAAAGAAATCCAAATGGCATTTTAATGACAATTTTTTCTTATCCCCAAACCTGTATTTTTTTTTTCCTGCCAAATCTGTATTCTAAGAAACAGACTCAAAGTAGAGTCTAACGAACTTCAAGGCTCAACTTGATCTCCTTGTGTCTTCAATTCATCTAACCCTATACTGACTTTTTCTAACTCCTCTTTCTGGAGAATACCACCTAACCTTTGATTTTGTTTACTTCTAATGAATTTGATCCTCCAGTCAGAGAGTGCGCTCAATAAGTGGAGGAAATGTCTTATATGCCTTCACTGTGAAATGCCCATAGCTAATAAACAATTTTCCTTTGGGCTGAGTCTGAAGATCTGGGAGCGCATATTTGGATTGTGACAAAAAAAACAACACAGCACTTAACTAACCATTCTGACCTTTGAGAGTCTGCTGCTGAGAGCAGGGTGACTAGATGTTTCAGTGTATCTGGTTTTAGCACTAAAAGCCCATGTCCTGGGAAACCTGGGTGATTGGCCACCCTGAATTTAACTGTGAAGTCAGCTTATGGAATAGCCAATGTAGCTAGAGCTACAATTGGAAAAATTTGATTTCAGACAAGTTATTAGGTGATATCAAATAATTATTACTAATTTTGTTAGCTGTGATAATGGCATCATAACTGATAATGGTATTTTCTGTTTTTGTGCACATGTGAAAGGAAAAAGTTTTTAAATTTAATGAATACTTGAGTGGGCTGCAGTTGTGTGCTCACTACCACAATGACCCTGCAATATAAAAGCTGTTAAAGCTGCCCTGGGATTCAGCCTAAAGCAGGGGTGGCGAACCTTTTGGCGATTGAGTGCCAAAGTTTATGAAATAAGAGTATACTCGCTCGACTCACGTGCCAACCCATCGAGTGAGATAGAGGTATCGATTATTTTTATGTCTATAAGAGCATAAACAATAATTTTTTAAATGGTATTCACAGCTCCGCGTGCCGAAATAATTGCTCCACGTGCCACTTTGGGCACGCGTGCCATAGGTTCACCACCCCCGGCCTAGAGAGATGTAGGTGTGGTACATCCTGCTTGTCTTGAAGATATTAAAAGAAAATGTATTTATTACAGAAGCATTTTAACAGATACATGGAAGAAAATCCTAATCCATTAAGATAATCAACATTTTTATTTCCGCATGTTGATCCTCTAATCATTTTTGTCCATAATCAGCAATTTCACACAGTTTAATATAATACTCATATGTGTGTACTTTCCACATCTCCATATCAATTCTCTACATTTTTTCCTTGTCTCTATAATTATTTAATGGCTCTAACCTGTTTCACCAAATCCATGTACCATAATTTACTTAATAAGCTCCCTACTCCTGGACTGTTCTAAATGTCCTATTATAGTATAATGCTACAATGAATACTTTTAGGCATGTTACCTTTTTCCTTCCTACGAATTATTTCTATAACGTAAATTCTCAAGAGTGAAAATTTTGTGGATACTTTCAAGACTCCGAGTACTTAAATGTGGTACTAAACTGTTTCTGAAAAAAGCTATACACTTACTCAGTACCTAACCTTTGACACAAAGTAATTAATAAATATTTATTTCTTTAATGAATGAATGATTTTCAATAAAGTTTTGGCAATTTATGCTGCCGCCAGTAAAGTTTAATATTTCCTGCTTTGAGCACTAAATTTTCAATTTTGGCTGGTAATGGCATAAAGGAATGGTTCCTTACATACTGTAGTTTTGTCTCTTGTGAAGCTGTGTAATTTGGAGGTCTGATTCTTTTCTCCCTCAATCACTGCAGTTAAGTGGTCATGGAATTCACTCTCCTATCTTCATCTTCAAGGCTACTTTTTGTTGTTTTCATCCTGTTTCAAATGGGACATCTGGTCAGCCTATCTTCTACCCTTCTGCCTCTATCCACTCCTTGGCTCAGCATTTAAACATGCTCAAGTTTTTCCCATGACCCTGAGATATCCCAACTCCCCGCCCCAAACACATTGCCAAATAGCTGATCTTGCACTCTCCTTTTCTTTATAGGCAAACTTTTAATAAGTTGAAGTCACTGTTTACTTTTTTAAATCTCCCATTCCCTCCTAGTCTAGTTTGGCTTCTACTCCTACCACGCCACTGAAATGCTCCTGGCGTAGGTCACTAATGATCTGTTGAGTACTAAATCCCATAAATGTTTCTCAAGCTTTATATTACTTGATGAAACAATAATAAAAACACTTATACAGCGTTCACTATGTGCCAGGGCTATTTCAAGCACTATACTCATGTTTACTAATTTAACCACCACAACTTCCCATGGGTAGGTACTATCATTATCCCCTTCATATGGATGAGGAAACCAAGGCACAGAGAAGTTTAGTAATGCCTAAAATTGCATAATCTGAGCATTTTCCACTTTTGAAAGGAGGTGGGGGGGGTCTGCCTTTCCCTCCTATCTTCTGACCTTTCTTGTTCTCTTTTGTAGCTTCCTCTTTATTCATCTTCATTTTGACACCCCCTAGGATTTTGTCTTTTTGGTCCTCATCTCATGCTACACAACTTCTTTAAGGCCTGGTTACATGCTGACAAACTCTTATCCAGGATGTACCACAAGCACCTGAAACTCAACAGGTTCTAAACTGAACTTATCAGCCCCAAACCTGTTTTTCCTTCTCTTTTCTTGCTCAATTAGCATAGTATCAGATCAAGCTAGAACCAAGAAGTCATTTTTTTTTTTTTAGTTCCACATGCTGAGTTTCCCAAGTTATTTATTTGTGTCCATACACCACCAACCCTACACACACACACACACACACACACACACACACACACACACACACACACACACACACCTTTTTCGTAGCTCTTAAATCCATTTGCTTTTCTCCAACTCACCATCTGGCCCTTAGTTCACGCTGGCTGAACGCACAATGGTCACATCCCGATAAGACTTTATTAAGGGCCTGAACATAGTTTTCATTCATATTTTAAATCACACAGGGAAAATCGTCTGCTACTGTGGTATTTGTTTATTTGTATATTCTCAAATATTCCTCGTCAATGTCAACGGCCTACAAGCTACTACATGAGGCAGCATGTGGTCCAAACTAGGTGCAAGTGAGAAGGAACAAGAGGTCACCTAAGCACAGAGCAGGGAAGGGTGGAGGATGTTGTATCTAAATTTGATTTTGAGGGATAATGAGAGCTTAACATGACAAAGATGAGACTGAGGACCCTCCAGATGAATAGACTGGCAAGAGCAAAGATCCAGACAGGAAAGTGGAAAGCATTAACTGAGAAACTTATAGAAAACCAGCCCTCCCTCTAAAGGCAAGAGGAGACCACTGAGGTTTTCTGAGTCCAAAAGTGATATTCAGGTAAGTGGGGGATATCCAGGAAGGCTGCAGGGCATACCTTGTCCAGTCCAACCATTCATGGCACTTCAAAATCAATGTTTCAGGTTTGAAATATATCTGAAGGAGCATGCTAAGTTTTCAACACCTTCTGAAGCATCAAGTAAGGATAGGCTAGCTTTCACCTTGGCACATGGGTAAAGTTGAACAGCCATGTCACCCTCACTCAGAAAAGTGTGGTCAGGAATGCCTGGGGAGGGAATGACGGGTAAAGGGGAAGAAAGTGTAGTTAAAGTGCAGGGTTCCCACACATGCCTCTCCTTTCAACCTGGGCTACCAAGCGCTAAACATCTTCTGAGGCTTCCTGCTTCAGAAGTTCTGAGGTACTGCTGACGAACTCAGTTACCCTACTGGGTGAAAACAATAAAGTATCAAACAGTTTTTAAAATAAATTTGGGGGAGAGAGGGATGCTATGATAAAGAAAGGGAAGAAACAGAAAAAGAAACACTAGTAGAATGCAAAGCCAGTTACCTTTCCTTGCTGCAGCCTCCTTCCTGAGTTTCCTCAATTTCTCCAAGGCCCGAAGAATATCCACCATCCTTTTGGTGTCTGCTTGTTTTTTCCTCACTTCAGATAAGACACCATCAGCAGCAGCTTTAAGTTCCTGCTCCTGGAGTGAGAAAGAGCCCATGAGACCTAGTGTTAGGAACAACCTTATAGTAGATAACAGCTGCCCAGCAGCGAGATTTCAGGAAATTAGACAATTTTCTGAGCTGTGTACAACTCCCCTCTACACTGGTCCAGACAAGGGATTATCCTCTCTGTAGTTTCCACATGGATGCTGGTCTTTGTTTCTCTTTAGAGTTTCTCAAAGTGTGATCCAAGTAACATATGCATCCAACTTACCATGTTAAGTTGGGGCTCTCATTAAAAATGCATCATACCTGGACCCAAAGATTCAGGATAGCAGGGAAGATAAGGAACAGGGTTGAAAAGGCCCAGGACTCTACAATGCTCTCAGTGACAGCCTAAAACTCCACTGCCAAGAATCTCATCGATATGAAAGCTTTTCAAACATCTGAAGACCCTATCCTACTCCTTTTAAGTTGGTTCACATGTAGACTAAATAACTCTGGTTCCTCAAGGGATTCTCTCTCCAACACCCTCACCATAGATGGTATGGAGGATGCTTTTGCCTAAAACTCTCTTTCCCATCTGTCAAATCAATGCCAGTAATTCCACCATTCTCAGCCATATCATGCTGTTTCACTCTTCTATGTGTATTACTCTCCCTCTGCCTGTAACTACACTTGTTGCTTTTATTTGGCTCTGACAGTTCCTTCAAGACTCAGTTCAGATATCATTTTATCATCCAAGCCTTCCCTGACACCCTCCCTCAAAACAACAGATAATCCTTTTCAGGGATCCTACAGCACCTACAGTTGAAATCCTAACATACACCACGCTGTACAACGTGGTCCCCTTGGGACTCTAAACTCCTCAAGGACAATACTATGTCCTATTCTTCTCTATCCCCAGCACTGGGCCTGGTACATAATGGACCCTCACTAAACGTCTGAAATGACTCAAACTCCCTTACATTCAGGTCTTGCCTTCAAGTATTCTTCTTTGAACACCGATATTCCTGGGGGTATGAAGACGAGGCTTGCCATCGATACATTTCAGAGAGTAGTTACATCAGACTCTTACCCGCTTCTTCTCCTCCACCTCCAGCACGCACTTGACCCTCCAGCGGTCAATCTCCTGCTCGCGCTCCGCGGCGCGCGCATCCTCCTCCTCCCTCTCGGCCTCGCGTTCCCGGGCCCTCTCGCGAAACCGCAGCCGGCGGCGCCGGACCCTCTCTAGTCTCCGCTGCGCCTCGCCCACATAGGCGGCCTGGGTCAGCAGCTGGAGGCGCTCGGCCAGCTGGGCGCGCAGCGGCGCAGCCTGGGCGTGCAGCAGTGCCCAGGCCGCGCCGTCAGCCTCGGCCTCGCGCAGGGCCTGGCCCAGGTCGCGCAGCCGCCGGACCAGGCACAGAGCCCCGCGCAGCCGTGCGCGCACTTCCCCCAGGCTGGGCCTGGAGGGCGGGCGCTGGGGTGCCGGGCAGCCCGCCCGCCGTGGGGTTCCGAACACCGCCTCCAGCCACTGCCGGTCGCGCAGGCGCTGCAGGGCCGCGTCCCCAAGCACGTCGCACGGCGGCGGCCCCTCTGGCCACCGCGGACTCCAAGGTGGCCCCGGGCCTGGAGGCGGCGGTCGCGGGCGCTCGCCGGCATCGATCCCCGGGAAGGGCCGGCACTGGGGCGGCGGCGGCGGTAGCGGCGGCGGCGGCACCGGGTAGAAGGCGCTGCCACTGCCACCGCGGGAGGCTTCCCCGGGGGCCCTGGGCTGCAGAGCCAGCGGCTGCTGGAGGAAGGGAGCGGAGGCCCCTGCGAAGGGCCCGGGCCGCTGGGTTAGAGGCGGCGGGAAGGCCGGGGAGGGCAGCGGCGGTGGTGGGCAGCCGAAGGGCGCGGGAGGCAGCGGCTGCGGGGGAGGCAGGCCCGGGCGACCTGGGGTGAAGAAGGGCGGCAAAGCCATGGCCACCACCGACGGGTTCTCAGCACTGACAGGACTGAGTGGCTTCCCGAGAAAGTGGCTTCCGGGAGGAAGTGACGTAGCACCAAGTGCGACGACCGCGTGGTACGCCGGGCTTCCTTCAGTCCTTGAGTTCATAGTAACGGGTGACCCAAGATTCACACAAGATTTGAATTTTGCGTCATTTGTGCGGTAAAGTGTTGCCAACAACAACAAAAAAGACAGCGTGACAGCTGACAGTTCAGGGTTATTAAAAATGGAGCGTACACTACAGAACAACGCGTTTTCATTGTTGAGCAGTATTTTAAAAATAATGAAGATTTGGCAGCTGCAGTTTACAATCTTCGTACAAAATTACTTCTTGCTTGCGTGAATTTTGGGACATCCTTTATAACACTGTACTTAAACAACCTTCTAAAATGCAGAGCTAGGTGCTTTGCAGACAATGAAACTAACAGTTCCTCTCCCCGAGGAACTAGAAAACACATTTGAGTTATCATGCAAACAAATGCTAAAGTGCAGCGGTGAATCTACCACCAAAGAGGAAAACACGGGTAAGAAGAGCTTATAAAAGAATTTGAGTCAAAGAACTTGGGGAAGGTTATCCTAAAGATTTGAGGCTTCCTCTGAGCCCTGAAGGATAAATAGGAGTTAAATGAAGAAGAGAGAGCCCAATTCAGGTAACAGCATTTGCAAAAGCCCCCTAGTGGTGACCAGACATCCCGCTTTTGGCGGGACAGTCCTGATTTTTAACAATTTGTCCCGCGCCCCCGGCGTTTTTAAAAAGTCCCGATTTTTGGAAAGAATGCACGACAAGCTAGGGAGCGGCGGGAGATAGACCAAATTTTTAATCAAGAACCCCC